>JAGTTH010005785.1:0-237759 GCA_022606485.1 Agraylea sexmaculata | reverse complement strand
CAATGATTTATTTTGTATACTACTCTCGGTTCTTTATTCATTAGGAACTACTTTTATAATATTAGTTCTCTGCAAATATTTTGCGAATATTAAATATTAATTAATTTTAAAATGAAGATATTCTCATAATGAAATTTTAATTTTTAATTCAATAAAAATTGACGTAACCTCGTGATTATATTATAAGTCTTGCTAAAACTTTTAGCATTTGGTATTATGCATTTATTTTCTTTACTTTAGACAATGAAAAATAAATGATGCAATTTAGACATTCAAAAACCGACTCTTCTAAGATTTAAAAAAATGATATATTTATAATAATGAAAAAAGATTTGTTATTAAATCAAACTTTTATATACACTAAAGATACTTATTATTTTTTAATATTTATTTACGGTTTTTTAGAGAGCAACTAGCTACTGTTTTTAATTGCCAAATTCTAAACAGTCTGAGAAATTGTGTTGTATTTTGTAATAGGCGGGATGCGGTGGAAGAGTTCATTATTTTTTTAATACTAGGTACTTTTAATTAATACAATGTTCTGCTCACTGCTAAATAATTGAGTGAAATAATAACGACTACGTAGTTTGGTTGGATAGATATTTTTTATATTTTTTTCTGTGTATACCAACATATTTTTTTATATTATTTCTCAGCCTAAGGTCATACTTTTTGCTCTTCAATCTCAAATGTAACTCACGTGTTTAGCGACATATGTTTCACTTTTACGTGTTACTGCGTATATTGAATATTTTAAGTACATTTTGACCATCATTTTTATATTCATAACACATTTTCAGTTATTTCAAGAATATAGAATAAAAATAAAAGGTTTTTTTGAATAGTGTGTTTTAGGTTTAAATATAACAAATGAGGTTTTTTATTAAATTGAAGTATACAAATGATTCAAAGTTACAACATTTTCAGACACATACGAATTTGGGATAAATTGTTTTGTGAATGAGCTTTGTCATTGCCAGTCTCTCCTTATTTACAGAGTAGAAGCCTTCTTAATGGCCGCCGTTGGTAATGGCGCAGATTTCATTAACTAATTATAATGTTGTTAGCGAGATTTATTATACAAATTGTTCTATTGTATTTAAACATAAAGCCGGCGGTGTTTTCAAAAACTACAATGGATATATTGTTTTGAATAGGTTATTAGAGGAAAATAAATTTCAGTTTGGCGTGGGCAAATTGCTAGTGTTGAAAAAAGTTGGCGACAAGTTTAAAGTAAAAGTCGTTGTCACGATATCATATCCGTTATTAAAACGAGTCCCGGAACATATGAAAAAGATATGTTTTTTACTATGTATATATATTTTAAAATAGTTTTTATGCATAGTCCTCAAAGACATCGTTAACCTCTACGTGACTCGAATATGCTCGTTAATAAACGGAGAGGAAAAAAATACAAAGTCATATTTCACACTAGGTGGAGAGATTTTCAATCGAATACGCCTCCTGTTCTACAATATTTTACGTATTCTGTTTCCCTCACCATATTTATGGTAATAGAATACTATATTCGCAATCCGAACCGAGAAAAGTAGAAAAAGACAATGATAGAATAGTGTGAAATTTGTATTCTCGAATGATAACGAATTTCATAATGTATATGCATATCGCATTTCGGGAAAGCATTTTTTTGAAATGCAATATAAAAAACTGAAAAATCTGTCGGCAAAATTTTCACAGGGATTAAATTACATAAATATCTACACGTGGACAGAATTAAATAGTGAATTATATCACATTTAATTTAAATATTAGTATATTTTAAATATTAGTTACATGGATTTAATAAATCTATTAATAAAAAAAGGTAATTGAAAAATTATACTGATAATATATGCAAGATAATCTGTGAAAACCAATTTTTTTTTATTATTCGATTGTATAATTTACTAATTGTGCTTTTTTTTCATTAAAGAACATGGTCTATTCCCCTTATGTAACTTTAAATAAATTATATTTATGTGAAATTGTGAAAAAATGTGAACATTTTGAATGTTCTTCTTTATCTTTATTATTTTATTTTAAAATAAAATTTCTAATTCAATGGCTTTATACAAAATAAATATTATAATTATCTTTTCCTGATAAAAATCGAGCATTGATATATAATATAATGAAAATAATAAATGCATTTTTTATAACTAAATGAGTCTCAACAGTCAACAACATTTTTATGAATTCTGATGTATTTATATTTTATTATTTTAATGGAATATTTTAATCATCAATCACATATTTTTGACCTTTTAGGAAAAAAATAGAATATTGATAGTTTGATATCAAATTTAGTTCTGTCAACTGGTTCAAAATAGAACATTATTTTAAGGGCTTTCAGAAGGATAATAAATCAGTTAGCGAGTGAATTCCAATAAATAACATAGTCAATTTAAAGCCCTTGTTACCAACACCACACTTTTTCCAAAGCGGTGATCTAAAAAATACGTCAAAAGTTAAAATAAACCGCTTAATTAAAAATAAACTGAATCCAACAACCCTCGACCCAATTTCACACTGTTTGGATTCTAACTGCCTCGATAATATTTCATAAAATACCACATAAAAAGTCAATTTTAAGTTAAAAATATTTTTTTTTGTTTCCCTGGCTGGTTTTTTTTTACAAAAGAATTGATTTCCACGGTATTGTGGGCTTATGTGGTGACAAGCGAGGAAAATCACTGAGATTGATAACAGTAGACTTGTTCAGTTGAACAATGAATTGTGTGTGAGAAATGGGAAAACCGAATGAATCATTTCTCACACTACAGTATCGATTATTTTATCAAAAAAATTTCATTTCTTTGTTCATTACAGTATCGGCCTTTTTGTTATATGTGGTGTTATGTAAAACATAATATAATCTAGAAATCATCGACATTACCCCCATATGATCACTCGATGAAACAGCTTTATTCGATTTAAATTGCAGGTTTCGCGCCATCTTGGTTATGTGACGTTTAAAATAGTTTCGCTTTAAGTATTGTGTTGTGTAGACGCCAAAATTTTATAATGAATAAATACACAAGAAGTGGATAATAGTGATAATATTTATTTACAACGTTATAAGCAATTCAAACTTTTAGCGGGATTTTGCCCCACGCTTTATAGAGAATAGACTTAAATTAACTGAGAATATTTCATGGGTGTTAGGGTATTTAACATACACAATACACTCGTAACAGTCACTACTGAGTACTTCACAGGAACAGCTGATTCCACGATAGGGCCTTCATCTCAATTCTAAAAGCGCTATTAATTTTAAAATAATTATTACACACACACACACATATATATATATAGAAAGAGTATATATATATATATATATATATATATATATATATATATATATATATATATATATATATATATAAAGTATATATATATATATATATATATATATATATATATATATTAACATTTTATATATAAATTTTTTACCCTACCACCCCTTAAAAAGTTTTTAGTATAATCAAGTCCACCCTGTATATTCCCCTAATTCCCAACCCCTTACCAAGGAGACACTGTAATAAAAACAAGCTAATGACGTTGTTTACTTATATTTTCTACAAATTTATCAACAAATCGACTCATATTTCTAGTATTCCATATTTTATGTATCTCCCAAAATAAAAATACTCAATTATTTTTTGTGATATTTATTGATCTTATAGAACATGATTTTAAAAGGGATATTAGTCAAGTGAAATCAAAACAATCAATAACAAATAATTCAATCAAAAATTAATTTAAAAAAAAAGCGTGTAAAATTTATGTGTTACAGTAAATACAATTTAAATGTCTAGATGTTACGCTGAAAAATGTACTACGTCTCGTTGTTAGTCAACAGCTGAAAGAATTATTACGTTTGCAGATTAGGTGTTACATTAAATAACGAAACCCCCCATAAAGTAAATTAGGTTGTTTTGCTGGAGCCGAAATAAAGATGTGAAAGCCTTAAGGAACCTTTTGTAGTATAACAGATAGCACTAAATTAACTCCTTTTTCCCCTCTTCGATTTTTTCCTGCTATTGTATAGATCGACTTAGCTAATTGGTAAGTCGATACTATTACCAACTGTGTAGAGCAAAAAGGAGACATTCAGGCTGATAATAATCAACCTCGAGTGACCGTTTCCTCTTTAATCAATTTTAGTAGTATCATTAGTTTTGTGATTACGACTCGAAGCATGTTGATTAAATAAAACAGTAAATGTCAAATTTATTTTCGCAATAAAATTAAAAATCTAATGTTTAATCTCTCGGGGGCAAAAGGCACATAAAAATTAATTTGTTTCATTATATGCTAAATCGAAATTATTGCTTGACGGTTCTACATAAATGAAGGTTTTAAAAATAAAATATAAAAAAGAAAAAGATTGTTAAGTTGGTTATTAGAAATATGTTTAAAATAAAATTGGTACGCAATGTCAGCTTGGGAGATTAACCCCTTACCGCATGAGATCTTCGATTTTTTTGAAATTAATATGTTATGAATAAAGGCCCGGGAAAAATAATAAAAAAAATAACGTAATATTGCAAATTCGTATTTATTTAATTCCTGTAAAAACGATATTTTATATCAAAAATAATTTGAACTTTGTATCCCGAAAATTAAGTAGTAAAAATTGCTTGAGAATCAAAAAATGAAAAAGCGCGTTTTGACGTGTTTTCAACCTCAAATATAATTCTGATAAATAGCTCAAAACCAACCAAATAACGACAACGAATTATGTTCTAAATATATGAAATTTTAATTTTCTATTAATAGTTTTGTTGTAAATATAATGATTTTAGAGAAATTTCGATACCCTCGCCCGTTATACTTTGACCGGCTCCAATTAAGTATATGTTTATTTTTGCATTTTTATACTTTTAATTCGATACAATATTCAGTTTATAAAAAATATCTTGAAATGTATTTAATTGCATTAAAGTTTTTGGCTAAATTTGACCCTACATGCGGTAAAGGGTTAAGAACTTATAACCAGGTTAAGTTGAGACTAATCGATTAGAATATATAACTTATTGGTATTATTTCATTGGATCCTTTGGGTGTTGAAGTAAAACAAATTAGGCATAAGTGATATTTAAATTATGCAGGGTGGTTATAATGTGATCGTTTACTCTGGACCCAAGCTCAATATCAATCACAAAATGGTCCAGTTGACCGTAACAGGTTCATGTCCTTTGCAGCCATAACAATCAATCAGGCTACTCCGCCCCTCAATTGACCCTCATTGCTCGCATTCAATCTTCAATGGCTTTATTATATGAATGAACAACATAATCGCAATTAGAATAGAAAAGGCTTAATAGGGACATTTGGAAGTGTTTTAAAAAAGTTTTCAATTGTTGAATTCCGATAGAATCTTTGGCATGGCCACTTGAAAGTTTGTTCAGTGGCCTGAGCCAAAAGTACGAATCGCCATCGATTACGTCTAAGGGTGCAAAGTTTCTTTCACACGTTCGACTTCAAAAGAAACTATTTCGAATAACAGCATGCTAGTTTGTTGAAAATCATATAAAAGTCATATAAATTTATAAATACCCTAATAATTATCTGTTCTTGTTTCAGGTATATTTTCTTAGCTATCTACACTGCTGAAATGATCATCAAGTCCATAGCGAAAGGTTTCATTTTGAACAAGTATACATATCTTCGGAATCCGTGGAATTGGCTGGACTTTGTGGTGATAACATCAGGATATGCAACCATCGGTATGGAAGTTGGCAATCTTGCTGGATTGAGGACTTTTAGGGTCCTTAGGGCTCTCAAGACCGTTTCAATTATGCCAGGTAAATACATTCAATCATACACTTATTTACATTAAGTATTTAATTTTATTTAATGACATTTTACACTTAATATCTCTACATTTCTTCCTAATGGGTATGAATTCTCATGGTGCCTTGGATAATTTCTGTAATTCCATGTGGATCATAACCACGCTATTATAATTTACTGAATAATTGAGTACGTGGCGACGTTATTGTCATGTATATTATTATTTATTTATTTCCATATACACGCTCAGAAGAGCTTTTTTATAGACAAAGCAATAGTAATAAAAAGATAAACAAAAATGAAATTTACATATATATAAAAATAAACAATGCTATAATTAAAAAAAAATATGGTTGTATAAAATGTATTAATAAAATGTATATAAAAAAATAAAGTAAGGTAAATAATATAAGTTATGGTGAAATTTAATATTTCAAAAAAAAATCAAATAAAAATGTGATGAAAATGTTGTGTAGTATGAATCGTTTTGATGTGAGAATTTAATAAATCTAATATTTACCTCATTTAGAGCACAATAAATATTTTTAACAATAAATTTCCGGGCAAACTTAACGCGAAATCTGCTCGCAGCGAACTGCCAATCGGTGAAAATATATGAAATTCCAGTGCACGCACAATTTGATAGCGAACCTCTCGCTTACTGGAGTTTCATAATTCACGCGTTGACAGTTCGCTCATATGCTTCGCTGTTCGTGTTCTGTTTGTCAGGCCTTAATTCTGAAATTTCAAATGCATCCTGCATAGATATATTATGTATATTTGTACAAAATTTGACATTCTCCTCTTCTCTTTTCATAAAAAATATTTTTCTTGAAAACGTGCCCAGAGGAGAGGACAGTGCGTGACTGAATTTTTATAAATGTGCCCCCAATTATCATTTATGTGTTTGTCTGCATGCAAAACATAATGGGGTTGGTTGGTATGGTGTGCAAATTAGATTTTTCCACCCCTCAGAACCTTTTAGTATAAACCAAGTCTTGTATGCATGTTTCCGTACTGATGAAAACATCCACGCGATAAAATTCTTACAGTCGGTTTTCTCCACTAAGAATTTTTGAGGTCTTCATTTCCCTCTTGTTTATTTTGCAAATTAATTCTCTCCGCACATTTCAAATTGAACGAGAGAATTGTTGACATAGTACAAATAGAAAAAAAACGTTTCCCTGTCGTCAAATTATGTATATTATTCTAAAAATGTTTACACACGTTTACAACTCTCGAGAATGTGAATGTTTTCGATTACATAAAATTTTAAGCTTTTTAATATTTTATGTAAAAAGGCTTGATTTGATATTAAATATGGTGAATTTGGTTGAGGAAAATTTAAGAATGAATTTATTTTATTTGAACAATTTAAAAAATATCGTAAAATAATAATAATAACAAGTAATTAAATTCAAAATAATTGACAGTAAATAGTTATAATATATTAACCAGCCTAATAGCTCACGGGATAAGACTCGTAATTACAAATACTTTAATCATGGGTTCAAATCCCGCTCAAGTAAAAAATTGTTTAATTTGATTGGTTATTACGACTGGAAGATCGGGAAGTATATCAATAAAATCCCAATCGATTGCTTTAATCCAGGTTTACTATAATTTCCTAGATTGTAAAGTAAATACTGAGGCAATTATTAAATCGGTGTCCTGTGTAACTACTAATAATTAAGATCACCAAGAGACGATGAATTAACACTTTTTTTGTCTAAAAACAAAATAATGTAAAATCCATCTCAAAAAAACTGCTCGGAGCGTATATAAATAAATGTTGGGATGTATGAAATTGCTTGTCTTGTGGATATACTTTACTTAATATGGCTGCCATTTTTCATTGAAGGGCGACTGGAAGTCTACCCTTTTTAAATTTAAACCAGTGTTGAGATAGTTGAAGCAGCAAAGACAAAGATATTATGAGAAAGAATAACTCGATTTCGTGTCTGGCGTCTATCCACGCAGCCATCTCATTTCTTTCCCGTCTATATGCCATATCTTCTCTTTTATAGAATACATATAGCTTCCAGCTATTCCGCCATATCTATAATTTCCGCAAATATATTTTTCTACCTAGCCTAAAATATCAAATATAATATTTCGAACCAGGAAACGAACGTGCGGCCGTTTCCTACTTACGATTCTGAATTTGCATTTGAATGCGTAGGTACAAGGAATCCCCCAATATTGGCGTATTTCATATTAGAATTTATGCTCGAAAGGCGACAATTGGCAGTTTAATACAAATTGCCGAGTTGGCTTGTTGGTTCATTAACATATATTAGCGAGTTGTATAACGATACTCACTCAAATAGTGTAATTAATGCAATTATTATACCTTAATTTAACACCCGGATTGTATAATAAATTATCTTTTATATGTCAATTTAGTCCCCGGAAATAATTCGTGTGTACTTATCGCAAATTTTCATTTTTAAATATATTTTAATTGAATGAATCACAAATCAAGATACTAATGAAATCAAATTAAACAATTTGAATAGCATGTTTCAGTAGAGTTTTGTGGTATACTTTTATAATAATGTAGGTATAGTTTGAATATTTTAGCCAGTCAGACATTTCAGCTTTGATTGACATCAAAGTTTTATTGTGCTTAGAAAGAGAAAGTGTTCGAAATTTTCCTCCATCCTCCATTCAGAAAATCACTAGAGTTTTGACAGCAAGAAAATAATGTTAAATTGATTTAATCGAACCTTTTAGATTTTAAATAGACTTCGAAAAGCATGAAAATTATTGCTGACAGTATAATTATATTTTAATTAAATTCAAAATATTCTTGTATCTTTGATACGAGCTTATAGACACATTGGAGAATTAACCGCTTGGCAATGTCATCTAACAAAAGCCCAAAGTGTCATCTTGTAAGTGATGTGGTCTTTTTAGTAATCAGTCATCTAGCTACGCCGTAGTTTGTCGTAGCATGAGAGATGCTACGACACTTATACTATAATATTTGTTCATCTTAATTAGACATTACATTTATATAATATATAGAGTCTCTTGGATGGTGAGTTACTCTATGATATAAATAAATAAAGTTTGAATAAATATCGTTCACTTATTTAATGCTCCTAAGAGTATTAAAATATTTCTTGTCGTGTAACAAAAGATGAATTTTGTAAGTGATACGCGCTTTCTCAAGTAATCAGTCATCAAGCCACGTCATGATTGTCTCTGCTAAATTAAGCGGTAAAATTTCATACTGTATATTTATTTAATAAAATAATACTATATATTTTCAAATTGGGGATATATTAAACCTTGTGAAAGCAAGTGTTGGCTGCAAATTCTATTACCAAATGCATTCAATGGAAATTAACATAACTATGTTATTATCTTCTGTGGTACCACGATTTTCAATAACGCTTTTATTATTCTAATCGTTTATCTAAATGTCGGATAGCATTGAACGTTAGTTTCTATATTTAGTGTGTGATTTTTCCAAGCATCCACCCTCGACCTCAACATTCAAGAAGGGCGTCTTCAAATTGGAGGGTAGTGTTGACAGGGTAGCTTGAGTAGCTTGTCTCAGCCAACCAATTAATGCCACGTCTATTCTGTATTTTACGAGATACAACTATGTAATAATATCAAACAAACAATGTAACCTCTTGAATTATCAGCAAGGACTAGGACTACAAGTGCACAAATTAAAGACGATCTCTGCCTCTATTCAGATACGTGACTCAAAGAGAACTCTTCCAGTTGACAGAACAGCCATGAATTTATCAGAGCGTTTTAATTAGATTTTATAGGTATTCCCTATTTACAAATAATTCTGTATCAATTAGCTTTAAACCTTTTAGTATCGCCCAGGTCGTATAAAACCCTAGTTGGAAAAGGGCTGAACTAGTCGTTAAAACGGATATGGACAAACGCGATTAGGAGCGGATAAGTGTAGAAGGCTTTAGGGTGATAAATTAATAGATTAAAATACGGAATTAATATGTCAATACTATGAAAATAATTGAATATATTTGACAATTTATACAGTAATCGAATGATCATAATGGCCATTGTTACAATCACAAAGGAGAGGTCCGAAATGCCCTTTGATCTTATCGTGGATGTAAAACATTCCTATTACACTAAATGTAAATTGAAATGGATATCCATTTTAATATAACACAATACAAGTATCCTTGAATGTGGTAAATAATACGATTAAATAGTATTTTCCGATAATTTTTATAGACCACTTAATCACACTTTCGCATTACTTATTGACATGCTTTGTTGGTAAAAAATATATTGAGATCATAAAATTTGAATATGAGGGGAAAAGGTCGGATATTTTTAGTATTTTCGTACCTTGAAGTATTCAAAAAATGAATGAAAATTCAGAATAATAAGGTATTTTACAGTAATTGTTTTTTTACCTCTAAGCTAAGACTGTATTGCGTTAAATCTACTCACAAATATGTGTTAAGATTTAAACTGTCTTCACATCCTATATAAATAACAAGGTTACCTACGAACATAGAATGGCTTATTGTTTTTATTAATCAATATGTATTAATAATTTACATTTGTATATAAATCAAGGTGACCCAATTGTATAGTGAATATGTGCAGGTGTTTGAAGGTTTGTCCTTCCTTGAACAAAGACTGTTTGTTTTGAAACTTCCGCAACCACTTGAGCTTTTCTTTTGTCCCCGCCCTCAGAATTACGAGGACCTTCTCTTTTTCTCTCTCTTAACTCTTCACTAGGTTCTACGGCTTTTTTACCTTCCAACCAAGCGTTCTTAGGCCACTCTTTATACTGCTCAAACAAATCTGCAAGTACAGAAAAACAATTTCACCCTTTTTCCTTGAGCATTTAGCTAATTTCTTGGTCAGAAGTATTTAAGTGACTTTTAAACATTTCCTAATTGTTATATTTATATTGGCAGGATTGAAGACTATCATCAACGCACTACTCCATTCATTCAAACAGCTGGCCGAAGTAATGACGCTGACTATTTTCTGCCTAATGGTGTTTGCACTCTTTGCTCTTCAAGTTTATATGGGAGAACTTCGAAATAAGTGTGTCCTCAATATCGACTTCAGTAATGAGACAGAGACCATCGGTTATAACTTCACACATCAGATCTGGAAAGAGTGAGTATACAATCACATACAAAATATTTTAACCCATGCACAATTTTAATAGTTTGTGGTAACAGACGACACGGTAATAATTATTCATTTTGTGGTCTCGTTTTACCACAATCACAGATGTCACCATTATTTTATCAAATTTAATGTCACCATAAAAGAACTAAAACGTTGACAGGCGATCTTTTTGTCTGAAAATGTGTGGTTCTGAAAGTTCTTATCGTAATAATAAGACTTTTAAGTAACGTAAAGTGGCAATGAAAGAAGAAAACTATTTCCTTAGAGGTAAATGTGAAAATCTCCTCTATCATAATACTATGATACTATTTTTCATCTCAGAACAATCAAATTCAATTATTTTCCTAGAGAGAAATACTTTCTTCAGGTGTACTAAAATATTAAATGGGTTTTAATAAAATATCAAAAATTAAGAGGAGGCCCTAAAAAAAATATGCATAACTAATTAAATAATTATGTCATTGAATAAATAAATATTTTGTATAATATATCTGTAATTACTTATTTAAATATGTCCACGTACGAAAAGCTTTTCACAAAATATAACAAGGTTTGAGTTATCGAGTATTTACTATATAAAAATGAGCCTGTTAATGAAACTTGATATTACGGATTATATTATATTTATGTTTACTCTATATTACTTCTTATTAAGTAATCATTTTTCTCAATTTAATATACCTACAGGTAAACGTTTTACGCTGGTACCTTCAATAAAAAAAAAATATCAATAAAGAATCAACTCTTAGAAAATGCCACAGGAAATCCGCAATGAAGGCGATAGATACTAATTCCAATGAGAACTTTAAACATTATTGCAGAATATAAAGACATTTTAAATGGACCAATCAATTATTTGAACTTAGTTACTCTCAAATCATGTATTAAAAGATTTGATGATGGTTTGATGTCGCCCTCAATCAGATAATCTCGAAGATGAAGAAAAGGAGGATAAGAATGAAACTTGTGGGAAAACCTTAAAAACGCATTATCTTGTTCGTATATTTTAGATTGTTTGTATTTTAGCACAGACCTAACTTAATGTTGTCCATATTTTTTTTGTAAATTTTGTCTCTCGGAACGGAACCTTGGCGTAAAATGACGTTTACTTGTAATGAAGAGTTGTCCTTTTTGTTGGTGTATGATGATGATTTGTGTATGTAATTATAATATTATTGATAATAGTTATGAGAGCATCATGGCTCGCCGATAGCAGAAGAGAGTAGACAATGGTTGACAGGCTTTGTGTCAGTGCTCTAAGCTCCATTCACAGTATCCTGGTGCACACTTTGTTAACAGACACACCCTCCCATCCATACACCCCCTAAAAGCCACCCTTCCTCTTATACTATTCCTATGACTGTTTTACTTTACACGACTTGCGGTGACTTTTTCAATCAAACTTTACTGCGAACAATGTCCCATTTGTTCTGTCTTATTAATACACAAATACATTTTCATGCAAATCGAATAAATACAGTTATCCGATTTGTATTCTCGAATCGATCTGATCCGCCTTAAGTGTTTCTTGTTTTTTATATCGATGCGAAGCTCCGGCGGAACCTTTGTAAAGAGATTACTGAAAATCCGCGGCACACTTACAGCTCGCTGGGATTTGCAATCCCTCTTTTATAAATACTACATCAAAATGATATCAACAACACGGTCTAATGCTCCCAAAGACGTTTTACTTATTTAGCGACTTAAATTAATCAGAGTTGTTACTGTGAATTTGTTATTTACTCCAAATAATAATAAAAAAAAAAAAATATTACATTATTCATTTCATTTAATCTTGAATTAAGAGAATAATCGATTAAAAAATAGCTTGATTTAAAATACATATTATAGATTATAAGCTAATCATTTGAGTCGTATATTTTTATAAACACTAACTCAGAAGAATATACGATACTACAGTCGGTGGCCAAATTACTTAATTTTTTTGAGTATTATTATTTTCGATTGAACGTTAAATGTACGCAATTACACATTAATTATTAATCATTTCTTTTTTATCTTATTAATGTACTAATAAACTATTGAAATAAAACAATAAACTAGTTAATTTATTTTTTATTTGAAAAAAAAATATCGGTATTTAAAAAAAAAACTTCTATCTACCTAAATCATTGATAAAAAGGAAATTCCGATTATCTAATTATTTGCGTATTTTAATAACTTATATTTATTTACTATTGATATTTTTTTAATTTTATTTTATTAAATACATATGCATATGAAATACAAACATCTTGGCATTACAGGAAAAACCTAATGCGGTTCGGCAATGACGGACATTTGTCAGAATTATAGATATAATGTAGGAATATAAAAAAACAGAAAAGATACAAGATAAAAGAAACGTAAATATATAAAAAATACGTATAAATTATTATAAAAAATATCAAGTAAAGAACATCACAATAATATTGCATTCGCATATATTACAATTTGAGAATCTGCTCCTTTCCAAATATTATATCGTTTTACCCAAAACAGGTCAATGATTTCAATTCGTGGTTATGAACTTTTAATAAAAAAAACAATAGAATAATTACAATATTAAATCATATTGGTTATCAAATTCATTAATTATTACCGAATATGAAGGTGATTATAGTGTGAAGCTTAACGTGGATTATGTTATGTTTACAGTTGGATAAGCCGCGAAGAGAATTGGATATGGAACGAGGATGGAGATCCAGTAATATGTGGAAATTTGACAGGTGCCCGCCATTGTCCCACAAACTACACATGCCTGTGCATAGGACCGAACCCAAACCATGGTTACACCAACTTTGATAACTTCCTGTGGTCCATGCTCACCACTTTCCAGCTCATCACACTAGACTACTGGGAGAATGTCTACAACATGGTATGTTCTCCTAAACTTCATAATTCATACTTCATCGAGTGTTTCATTCATGCTTCTCGTCCATACAACAGGTCGGCTTAGTTTTCATAGTCAAACATAAATGCAAACCTGGCAACCGACGACGGCGAACATTTACTTTTATGGTTATTGTATGCGCCTACGTTATGCAACCAGCACAACATAAACTACTATAAATCGCCTGCATTTATGAGATAAATTCTATACTGACGAACATTTTATGTTTTCGTAGCATATTAAAAATCATATATTAATATCTTTATGTCTAGGTCGATTCTACTATTATACGATCAGAAATATGTTTTCTTCTACTTAAATAAACAATAGGATATGGCAAATTATATACAAAATAAAACAACGATTATTTATGTCTACATATCGAGAGTATACTGCTAAAATGCACTAAGTCATATTTTGACGATTTTGAGTTAGGGATGCATTTGTATATGTCTTTTATTATTTTATCAATATTTCGAGAGAAAAAAATTAATTAAGTCAAATTTACATTCTTAGTTTCTGTTAGTTAGTTAGTTCTGGTAGTTAAAATAGAGGTATTTTTATAATTTTATTTTTGGAACGATAAAAGAAGTCTAAATTTTTCCATAAATTTATAGTTCTGTTAAGACATTTTTTTCACTAATTCGTGATTATCTCAAAACTATGAAGTATGACTTAGTGCATTTTGGCAGTCAATGTTGTACATATATTATTAAATAAATAAATACTATAAAGTATCATATAAATGAATTATAAATTCTGAAATGCTTCATTAAAATCAATCTTTTAAAAAGCGCACTAAACTATTTACTAAATTTAATTGTAATTTCTATAAAAATAAAAAAACATTATACGATACCTCAACTTGTCGTGATGATATTTTTCAACGCAGAATTCCCTGAAAGAATATATTTTCCTACATAATGAATGTGACATTCTGTTCGACGATGAGATTATTCTGTATGAAAAATCAACGCAGACTTGTCTGTTTTAAAAACCTTCCCCGACACGTGTACTTGACTTTAAACACATATAAAAGAACACGACTCGAACTGAAATCCCACTTTTATGTTGAAGTCTTAGTTGTAATCCCACCATAAAAAGCAGAAACGAAACGGTTTCATCTGGAGCGGAAATGTCGCGGTGTACTGCCGTTGAGATAAAGTTTATTATGTCGACTTTGTAAATTAAATAACTAACAATTCAAAGTATTTTTAAAGAGTATATAAAATATTTTTAAAACTTCGCTTTCATGTGTTCAAAAATATGAAACATCATACACGTGTCGCATGTTTGTGTCACAAAACTCGGCCACCACAAAAGTCCTTCAGAAACTCTTACCTTTCATCATCACCTCTACACTTTATTATTTATTCAGTTAAATTTATTTAAAACATGCCAAAATAAAAATATATCATTAGACTGTTGAGATTTAAGAATTTATTAAATATTAAAATTTCATATATTAAAGTAAGTAAGTCCATTCCTTATAGTTTGAACGAATTTACAAACTTAAGGAATGCTTTGTATAGTAAATGTTTTATAAAGTAGACAGTGTCAAGACGACTTTTAATAATATTATTAACTAGTGAAACTCCTACCATATTCAAACTTAGTTTATTATATTACTTAATATAATTCTAATTAATGGTCAAACAAAAAGTATTTATCGTTTATGTTTCAATATACAATTACAAGTGATTTTTATGCACAGTCTATTGAATATCGGTTTCATGACACTTCATTGAATCTGAAAAAAATATAACCGCATCATTTTTCCGCTCGGTAAATTGAGTTGAAAGAACTTTGTCTCTTTTTGAATATATTGAACTTTTTCCCCGAACACCTAGTAATATATTGGTCTTGTGAAACTGTCAAGTGAGTAAGTTCTTAAAAACAAGTTTTTTAATCGAATGGCAAGTTAATGGTGTTTGAACAACGACAATTTATACACTTTTATAACTTCAAAAATATCAAAAAGTTTGTTCCCGAAAATATACACTCTGATAAAACATGCTCGTAAATTTATATATCCGTGCGAATGATTTATGAAGAAGAAATAACTAAAAATATATTGTATAACTTTTCAGAAACAGTTAAATCTCGTGTAAAAAGACTTGTATGTAGCAGCAAAAATCACGTTTATTATTTGCAAGAACCTAAATCGGTACTGTAATTCTTCCGGACCTATCAATGGTTTTTTTTATAAATAGTTAATCATCGGTTTGGAAAATAATATTAAAATTTAATGATCGGGCTGAAATTTCAGCATTTTTTAGAAGAAAGAATTTATAATAGTATATATGTAGAGAGATTGGTTATGATTTTTAGTAGAGTATTGGGGTCCTATTCAGACGGCCCCGCACAATGAAAGATTAGAAGAAAAAATGAGATTCACTCATTATACAATATGTATATGTATGTAGTAAAGTTTATTAAGGCTTTAACTCTAGATTAGACCCTTCATGTGGAGAAATAGGGATGCATAGTTATTATTGTAATGAAATACTATCCAGCAAACCAGAGGGCAAGAGAATGTAGACCTCCATTAAAATTGGGGTGACGAATTTCACAAAGTAGTTAAAGTTTAGGATACAATAACCAGATGACCTAATAGGACTAAATGGTATGTAGTTGCTTGTGTGTTGAACTTTATCACTGAACTGTGAAGCTGAAGATAAAAAAGGTCTGAAGGTAGAACCTTGGGGTAGGCTCACGCATTACGTTAAACATGGATAAATAAATGTTAATAATCTTATTTCAAAAGGCGATGGTAGAAAACTGTATTGGTGTAATAATTGTTACACGTTTATTAAATTTATTTTGTATAAAAAGCAAATGTGTTTGCGTATCTATTATTAAGGAAAAGAGGTGTTTTGGTGAATCACAATTGGGATAGAGGTTGGCAATATGTCGGTTGGCTAGCTTCCAATATTGAAACCCATCTCATTTGATAGTTCCGTACAAAGCAGAAGACCTGCTAATCGAGACCTTCTAACCCTCAAAATCCTGCTAATATATTCATGAAAAAAACCGGACAAAAGTTCCGATTTAATATTATTATATTTCATATGTTTCTTATAAAAAATATTGATAAAAGAATGCATTAAAAATTAAATAATATTGAATTGTATTTATTTTTTCAGGTTCTCTCATCGTGTGGACCCATGAGTGTGTCCTTCTTTACGGTAGTTGTATTCTTCGGATCCTTTTATTTGATCAACCTGATGCTAGCCGTAGTGGCTTTGAGCTACGAAGAAGAATCGCAAATTACTCAAGAGGTAATTTAAAAATTCCAATAATATTATGTTTCATTTATTTTAGAGACAAGAGATATATCTTAAAATAAATATAGTTTGATAGATATCTATGTTGGTAGTAGCTATGTAATAGAAAATCCGCCCACGGCCAATTCCCGTAAAATTGGTTCACTGGCTTTCTACTACATCTGCCTCTAATAGACTTATGATGACCAATCCACTCCCAATAAGCTGAAAAGATCCTATTCTCCTTTTCATTGTACGGTTAATTAATTTCCAGCCGGCCTGTAATCAAATAAACGGCCGAAGAAATTTCAATTCTAACGTATGATTCGATTTCCTTATAACTTATAAAATTTTCGATTAATATTTAAAAACGCAACGAAATGTCAAATTATCTTGCACTTTGTACCAATTTCGAAGTTTGGTAAACAAGAAGTCTAGTTAGCACGTTTTACTTGAAATTGCGATTTTCCTAGCGTGTTATTTATTCTCTGAACTGTGTACAATTTTCTTACTCTGTCGACGTGGATGTCACGTTTGGCTTAGTATTTTATAAGCTAGTTTTTATCTTAACCAGCATAAATCCAGTGTACTTACCGTAGAGCTTTAGTAGGTATGTTGGAAAAAACAACTATAGAAATGTATGCACGCAGTTTCAAGTTGACTTTAACAAATGATGCATCATTATCGCAGCAGTCTTCCATGTTTAGTAAGTTGACAAATAATAAATGTAAATCGATTTCAGGAACGCAAAAAAGATTTAAACGAGCATCGCGATGATTCAATGTTCAGCTTCGATCCTGCCAACATAAGTGTGAAAATTTTGGCCAAGAACCACCAAAAAAGAATAGATGCTAGGAAAGGGGTATTGCTGGCCTCGTATTCTAGGAAAAAGACCAGAAGAAGGAAGAGAGGAAGGAGTAATGCTCTCGTTGGTGGAACTGGTATCCAAGAGCACAATAATTCTAATATTCACAATCAACCACCACCTCAAAATAATTCTCCCACACAACAACAAAAAAAGAGGTAAGAATTTCTTAGACTTGTCGTTTATATTTTATATAAGATCTAGAGGCAAGACGACAAAGAACGGAAATGGTGGAAATCCCTGCGTGTCCCCACTTTGTAAATGTTTATACGGTTATTTTGTTCGGGGACTTTTATTACATTTTGTTACTTTATCCAAAACACGTATTAACATTATATAAGTTTTGGTCAGCAACAGTTGACTCAAAGACAGAACAACTCGTGCATGGCGGATGACGATAAGCAAAGCAGCAAATACAAGTTTACTCTCCAACTACGTCTTTAACATAATACACAACTTTCAGATAAGAACTATATTAAAATTTAGAAACGCATATATTGATATATAAATTAAATTTATTTAGCAAAATTATTGATGTATTCAGAAATGGTGGAACCTGCACTTGATCAACTAGTCATTTTATTTTGATTGAAATATTTTCGCCTTGTGGCCCAGTGGTTGGTGTAACGGATTCGTGAGTGAAGACTCCCGGGTTCGATTCACGGCACCGGAGTCACTTGGTAGATCTAGCTTAGCAAACTAGATCTTAAGTACTCATTGCTGTGTGGTGGCCTGGGAAACCATCTCTACTATATTCTCCCGTAAAGGCCAAGGTGGCCCGGCCAACCCCTTATAAAGGGACTCCCGTCAATAGGGAAGGCGTCACGATATTTATTTATTTAATATTTTAAGTATATTGCTAATACATATTAAATTTTCCCCAGACTACATACATACTTAATTTTCCAGCCTAGATTATATGGTAATTTCAATAAATACTGATTTGATTTAAGGTCCGTTACTCCAAGCCCGAGTCCATCCCCTCGTCATGGAAGCTCCCCTAGGGGTAAAGCACCCCCACCGCCACCTCAGACCCCTGCGGTACCCCCACGCACCCTCCATCTGCAACAAGGAAAACTGCACCCCGCTAGTGCCTTGGGTAATTCTTGTATATATTTATTATGCAAACAAAGGACCTTCACACTACCATATTTCATTTTACAAAAAAATACGCATTCCAATAATTAAAAACTAGAAATAATAAATTATTAACAATATTTCAGCCCCCGCATATAGAGGTCAGCTTGGTGCCGGTAGTAGACAGGCAAGTGGTTCAGATAATAATCGAGAATCATCTTTGGACGATTCAGGAGTTGTTGATGATCACGAAGAGCCTGATCAGCCATCTGAAGATCAAGCCCAACAGGCACATAGTCTAGTACAGGTAAAACATTTGCATCTTGTTATACTTTGAACTAGTTGTTTATCCAATGTGGAAAATAATTCAGATTCAACGAGGAGATGCAACAACACCAGTAACTGTGGCTCTTTCTCCTCGCTCTCTAAGAGTTATAAAGTGTAATGGAGTTCCACAACCCAGAAGAATGCGACATGGACATTCTACATATACTCTTCATCCTGATTATCTCTCTCAAATCGTAGTCTTGGGTAAGACAAGCTTACTTATTTTCATATCTAACCGTTAAAAATACACCACACTGCAAAACACCCTATCGAAACTTCACGAAGTTCAACACGGTTCATTGATGCTATTGGTTTATAAAATGTTATTGATTAATGTGTATTATACAAACAATAGCTTGAATGAAAGTCCAACCTTTCACAACGAATGACACAATATTATGTAGTTAGATAGAAGAGTACCTATGATAATTTGTATGATACACACTTCATTGCAATGTCTAATATTGACTGTATTTTCTTTGATCTTGGCTATGAATATTGCACATTGTTTTTTTTGAAACGTTATGATACTGTTTCAAAAACGATTCAAAGCTCATTCAATCAATAAACATAACAAAATGATCATTTTTCAATATCAATCTCATGTTTTAATTTATATTCTCAAGGAAATAAATACATTTTTTTATTCTATTAGGCAACTTTCGTACATTTTTAGCATAGTTTCATATCAAACATGCCGACAAATTTCATCATCTTATTATATGACAAAATCTTGAGTATTTGGTCTCTGCAGTATATGAATTAGGCTTAACGATCGTTTTCTTCTAGATTTTTAAATTTATCTATCTCTATGTTTGAAAATTGAATAATGTTAAGATACGCTTGCTTGAGCTTAGCCAATCACTTTTCACAACACATGTTGAAAATTCAAACAAAACTAAGACGAATCGACATTAAATTCAGCAGTTTATTTCTAAAATAAATTGTTGTCTTCAAAAATGTATATGTAATCGTATTGAAAATACCATATCGACTATGACTATGTTTATTAGAAATTCATTCAAATTACACCCACTTGATTTAATAGAAGTGGCAATGCTTTTGCTTAAGCGCAAATTTTGGCACTTTATTCTTTTATTTAAAACACTTCCACCCATGTTAATAATCAGGGGCAGACTGGCCCTACCAGAAACCAGACCTTCAAGAGGCCCCCGAGATGATCATGCCCGTAGCAGATTTGAAAACTCAGCAGACTGTAGAAATAATTGCAGAAAGTGATGATGACATGCTCTCCTTTTCTGGTAAGTGCATCGTACTGTTCAAGTGGCGATCCTGTCCAACATTGGCGTGTTTGTGTATTGGAAAGTGTCTCCTTTTCCCCCTGTTTTTATCTAAAATCACACCAATTTTTGTTAGCTTGCTGGTTTTGCCTGATGAAATGTGTTGCACGATTCTTTACCTGGTACTACTATGACAAATTTTATAAACATGCTTTCAATGTTGATGTTTGATTGTATGCACAAAATAATTTTTATCCTCTATTATATTTTTGCATCATAATGTGTGAATCAGTTTTTCTTGAAAGTGATCACTGTAAGCATTGCATGAATGTCACTTGAGGTCAATGTAACCTAATTTTTTTTTAATCTTCTGATGATCAGGTAATATTATGTACAAATGTAACTAATCCACAATTGATCAGGTGAAATATAAACCTATTTGAAATAATAATTGCCAATCATAAAACAGGTTTTTATGAGATGGAGAATATATTTTTTCATACATTTTTTAATATTTACAATTCAAAATTTACAGATGATCTTCCTGATAGAAATTGTGATAAGTGTGTATCTTGCTGTATTGACTATGAGGGATGGCTTCAGTTTCAAAATTGTTTGTACAAAATTGTAAAGGATCCACTTTTCGAACTCTTCATTACGACCTGCATTGTATTGAATACATTATTTTTGGCTTTGGAACATCACGGGATGAGTGAAAGTGTTCGGAGAGCTTTAGATATAGGCAACAAAGTATTACTTTACACCTTTGTTTATAATATATTTATTAATGACAAATAACAAGTTGTATTTAACAATTTATTACATTTATAGGTCTTCACATCCATCTTCACACTCGAGTGCTTCCTTAAGGTCTTAGCTTTGAGCAAAGACTTTTTTGCGTGTGGATGGAATATATTTGATCTTATTATAGTATCAGCTAGTTTATTAGATCTTATATTCGAACTTGTAGATGGCTTATCTGTTTTAAGAGGCCTAAGATTGGTAAGTAAAAATTTACAATATCTATGGTAAATAAATCATGATGATTTATTTCTCTAAAAATTTTAGTTGAGAGTTTTGAAATTAGCTCAATCTTGGACAACAATGAAAGTTCTTTTAAGTATTATAATATCAACAATCGGAGCATTGGGAAATCTAACGTTTGTCTTGGTAATAGTTATCTATATATTTGCTGTAATTGGTATGCAGCTATTTTCCAAAGATTACACTCCTGATAAGTTTGCACCTGATCCTGTGCCAAGGTTTATATGGAACTTCATTGCCTTTTTTCTTTAAATTACTCATGCTTATTTAAATTATTCTTAGGTGGAATTTTAATGATTTTTTCCA
The DNA here is from genome assembly GCA_022606485.1 of Agraylea sexmaculata. NCBI lineage: Eukaryota > Metazoa > Arthropoda > Insecta > Trichoptera > Hydroptilidae > Agraylea > Agraylea sexmaculata. Next base: position 215,790 of record JAGTTH010005785.1, on the reverse strand, counting down.
TTCATTTATGATGATTTTTCGCATTCTATGCGGTGAATGGATCGAACCATTGTGGGACTGTATGAGAGCTGAAAAAGCTACGGGGGAAGAAACCTGCTTTTTTATATTTCTTCCTGCATTAGTGATGGGCAATTTTATGGTACTCAATCTCTTTCTTGCCTTATTGCTCAATAGTTTTAACAGTGAAGAATTAAAAAACAGAAAAGAAGTAAGTGTAAACGTTCACGAGTGTACTTTTAAGAATTTCTATATTATTAGTTCTATACATTGCAGGAAGTTGGAGAAGAATCAAAGCTTGCAAAGAGTTTTGATAGAATACGATCCATAATTAGAAAAAGAAGAGCAGTTAAAGCTGAATCAAATAAAGGATCAAAACTCGAACAATTGGTAAATGAAGTAATCATACAGAAAAAGTATAAGGATGAAAAAAGATTCTCGACTATTAGTGAAAAACAGTATTCTGGTTCTCTTCAAGAAACTATTTTGGGTTTTCCTCATGATCATATTTACAATCATAGTTATCAAGAAGCACTGAACAGGTAATTATTATTTATTGATAATAATTATAAAAATGATTTTAGATGTTTAATTGACATTAAAATTTATAGACCGGTGTCAGGTTCAGATTTTTGTTATAACGGTGGTAGTCTATATCATGAAAACTCTGCTTATATTCATGGTAGCCAAGAAACTCTTAAAGATATAAAAGAAATCGGAGGTGAATGTAAGAGATACTCGGCCACAATAAAAGAGAGCTCCAAAGAGGGTCTTGATGAATTAAGTCCAGATGAAGAAAAGAAAGAGTTTGTGAATAAACAACTTCTCAATATGCAACATTCTTCAGGTTTAGGATTGAAAGACAGCAAAGGTGGCTTATCAAATACATTTATAAGGATTTATTAATTATTGCACGCTATGATATTTTGCACAACCTTATTTTTAGATGAAACTGTTACCGAAAGTATTGAAATGGACGTTTTAAATAAATTAGAAAAAGAGTCTTCCAAAGATACAGAAACTGAAGAAATTCCTGCTCCACCCATGTGTGATGAAGAAAACAGTGGACCTGACAAATTGAAGGGCGTTAGAAAAATGCGAGAAGCTATTAGTATATTAGTGGAAGATAATAAAGAAACCACTAGTAAGCGACCATGGCATGCACTTGTTTCATATGTAGATGAATTAACAGTCGGTGGAAGGAGAAATTCTAAAGGACAATTTGTTGACCGTTTTTCAAATTTCCCAGGCTTCGGAAGAAATAAAACTGCCAAAGCTCCCCAAGATTGTTTTCCACAGCATTGTTACGAAAGGTATTTGATATTGTAATGAATAAATTATAGCCAAAAAATTATTGTATTTTATTTATAGGTGTGGTTGCTGGGATTCATTAGTTAAAACCAACTTGGGGAAAAGATGGACAGACCTGAGAACTTTTGTACTTCAATATGTTGACACACCTGCTTTTGAATGGTTTATCTTGGTTTTAATATTTGCCTCCAGCATTACACTTTGTTTTGAAGATATTCATTTAGAAAAAAACAAATCATTGAAACGAATATTGTACTGGACAAACCTTGGATTTTGTGTGATATTTACCATAGAAATGTTTTTGAAATGGCTCGCATTGGGGTTTACAAGATATTTTTCAAGTTTTTGGACAATACTAGATTTTATCATAGTTTTTGTAAGCAACTATTTTATAAATCTAAAAATATAATCATAAAAAATATTTTCTATACTTATATTTTTTTTAATTATTACAGGTTTCTGTATTTAGTTTACTTATAGAAGAGAATGAAAATTTGAAAGTTTTACGATCATTGAGAACATTAAGAGCTCTTCGTCCACTACGTGCCATATCGAGATGGCAGGGCATGAGAATTGTAGTGAATGCTCTAATGTATGCCATACCCAGTATCTTCAATGTATTGCTTGTTTGTCTAGTGTTTTGGTTAATATTTTCAATCATGGGAGTACAATTTTTTGGGGGTAAATTTTTTAAGTGTCTCGATGAAACAGGAGAACTATTACCAATATCAGTGAGTAATAAATTTCATATGCATACATATTTTCTTTCTATCTAAACCAATTCGAACAATTTAATTTCAGATTGTCAATGACAAGTGGGAATGTCTATATAAAAACCACACATGGGTAAATTCAAAGATTTCGTTCGATCATGTTGGAATTGCCTATTTGGCACTTTTCCAAGTAGCAACATTTGAAGGATGGATGGAAGTAATGGCTGATGCAGTTGATGCGAGAGGAGTTGATTTGCAGCCTCAGAGAGAAGCAAATCTATATGCATACATTTATTTTGTTATATTTATAGTTTGTGGATCTTTCTTTACTCTTAATTTGTTTATTGGAGTAATCATTGATAATTTCAATATGTTGAAGAAGAAGGTTATTAATATGTTTATTGTTATATACTTAGATTTTTCTGTATACTTGATTTTTTTAATATTTATATCATTATAGTATGAAGGAGGTGTATTGGAAATGTTCTTAACAGAAAGCCAAAAGCATTATTACACTGCCATGAAAAAACTTGGTCGCAAAAAACCACAAAAAGTTATAAAGAGACCACTGAACCAATTTTTAGCGATGTTTTATGATCTTTCCAATTCACGCAGATTTGAGATAGCAATTTTTGTTTTAATATTTTTAAACATGTTAACAATGGGTATAGAACACTACAATCAACCACATGCAATATTTTTCATCTTAGAAGTGAGTAATGCATTTTTTACAACTGTATTTGGATTAGGTAACTATATTTTCATTTTCTAAATTATAAATCCGTAGAACTGATCATGTATATAATTATTAAATATAAAATTTCAGAGGCTATCGTAAAGATGATAGGTTTGAGATATCACTATTTCACAGTTCCATGGAATATGTTTGATTTTTTATTAGTTCTTGCAAGCATATTAGGAATACTGATGGAAGATATTATGATTGATTTACCTGTCTCGCCTACATTACTTCGAGTTGTGAGAGTTTTTAGAATTGGAAGAATATTGAGGCTAATAAAAGTAATATTTATAATAATTTTTGTAACACATTTTTACTTTCTTAATAATTTATATTTTACTAATTCATAGGCTGCTAAGGGTATTCGAAAATTACTATTTGCTCTTGTGGTATCATTACCGGCTCTGTTCAATATTGGAGCTTTGTTGGCACTTATTACATTTATTTACGCAATAATTGGCATGTCCGTGTTTGGACATGTAAGACAACAAGGAGCTTTAGATGATTTAGTTAATTTTGAAACTTTTGGAAGAAGTATGCAACTTTTATTCAGGTAAAATTTTAAATAAAGTTTTTGCCAAGAAACACCAAGTACAAAATAGATTAAAATATTATTATACCTCATAAAATACTTTTAGATTAATGACTTCAGCTGGATGGAATGATGTATTAGAATCTCTCATGATACAGCCTCCACACTGTGATTTAAATGCAAACACTCAAACAAATGGTGATTGTGGATCTCCGTTATTGGCCATTACTTATTTCACAAGCTTTATTATTATAAGCTATATGATTGTGATCAACATGTACATTGCTATTATACTGGAAAATTTCAATCAAGCGCATCAAGAGGAAGAAATTGGAATTGTCGAAGATGATCTTGAAATGTTTTACATACGTTGGTCAAAGTAGGAATTTGTTTGCATTTAAATAAATATTAATATACTATGAACAATTATTAAATAACAAAATAATTTTAGATATGATCCCCATGCGACACAGTTTATACGCTTTTCTCAATTATCTGATTTTATAGCATCTCTCGACCCACCTCTGGGTATATCTAAACCCAATACTGTTGCACTTGTCAGTTTCAATTTACCAATAGCAAAAGGAAACAAAATACATTGCTTAGATATTTTACATTCATTAGTGAAACATGTTTTGGGTCACGTGGAGGAAACTGACAATTTTAGGCAATTGCAGGAGCAAATGGATGTTAAATTCAAAAAACAATTCCCAACTAGAAAAGAATTAGAAATAGTTTCATCAACAAGAATGTGGAAGCGTCAAGATAAGGCTGCTCGATTAATTCAACATTCTTTTAAAGAATATGTTCGGTAAGTATCAAATGAATATACATAGTAAATAGGTATTGTTTATCTTTTAATTAATTTTACCTTTTATATTTTCAGAGCTAAACGAGAAAGAGAAAGAGAACCTCTGGAAGTAGAGGATGAACAAACTCAAACCTCCTCTCCGGGAGGTTGGCAAGGACGACTTTCTGCATTTCTTCATGTTCATCGAGGCAGTAGAGCTTCATCTCGTAAGTCTTCGCGTGCATCAGACGGGTCAGATCTTAGTGATTTGGGAGGACCCTGGTTAAACTTACCTCTCTTACTCCTTTCCGGTGCTGCTCATCAAGAACCATGTATTACAATTAGTGAACCTTCTCCCGATGGCTCACTACCAGCTGTCGGTCCTACACATCCTCCCGTGCGGAGACGTAGCTTTTATAATTTTTTCCTAAAACATCAGGATGCTGTTGAAACACAACATGAAGATGATGTAACTTCTCCATTGAAACACAAAGGTTCTCTAAAACAAAGTGGTACAATGTTGGGTCTCCATTCGTCTGATGACTCAAAACCAAAACGAGTCGGTAGTATTATAAGGAAAAAACCTCCAATGGAAAGAGGAACCTCACAACCTGGTCTTAGAGTGACTGGTCTCGGAATCGGTGGTCCAAGTAGTGAAGTCAGTATTTTAGTAACTGAAGCATCCCCCGAGGCTCCTCCTTTACCAGTTATTCCATTGCCTGAGCCTACATTGGTTCATGTATTAGTTCATAGAGAAAGTGAAGAATATGGAGCTGAGGAAAATACCACAGATAAAAATGACAAATCACCCATTCACTACGAATCAAAAAGCTGATAAAGTATCAATAAAGCTAATAAAGTAGAAATGGGAATATCGGAAGTATAAAATCAAGTAACCATTATATCCAAACAACAATGCATCTTCAGCACTTGATACTACAGCAGCACAACAGCATTATTTCTCACCAGCTAGCTATGTTAGCATCTTGTACACTTTGATTTTCAAGTGTGTACCTACTTGTACTGTTATATTGGACGACATCATACATACACACACCTAGAATATATATTTTTTCTTATTTTAATAACTCAAATAATTGTACCTTCTTAAGCATTTACATTGCATATGAGCTTACACATTGATTCTTCAATAATATATAAAAGCAGTCAATTCAAATTAGTAGTTGTATTTATAAGTAGAAAAATGTTTTATAAGAAGTATCTGGGTGCTACCTTAAAATAGTTAAACTTTGCAAAGAAGCGTTAATCCGATTAATTAGCTAGGTGATTAAATAATAATGCTTAGAATTACAAGTTCATTAACCTACATATAGAATTAAATTGGAAGTATGTAGTTAATTTTGTTTCATGAGTATTTAAAAAGAATTTCAATCAAATGTTTGTTAAAAAATACAGGGTAAATAATATCATTTAGAGTCGTTATTAGCTCATATTGATAATGTTCAATAGAACATAATGCTTTCTTCTCAAATGGTAAAGTGAATTCTAACAATTTCGAGTTGCATTTTGGAGAAAAAAACATAAATTGTAATATATGGTGTTTTACCTCTATTGAGGAAGTATCCAAAATGCATTTTAGAAATAGATTCGGCTTAAGTAGATTGAGATTTATTCAAGTTCACCTTAGTGTGTTGATATCACATGAGAGCAATAATTGTATGATATTCAAATAGGTCAATTTTGTAAATATTTAGTGCATGTAACAATATCCAATACATTGTTTCTCTATACTCTTAGGAAACTCGTCGAGATATAAAAATACTGAATATTCTAAAATATTCATATATATACTACAAATTTTTAAGCATTGCATCTTTTTATTATTATTTTATAAATAATAATAAAGGACTAAGTCATATCTGCTTTGAAGGGAAAATAAAAAATATCTTATATTAATGAATAAGAGACTTTTTTAATGTAACCTAGGTATGTATTTTATTTGCCGAGCCATTCTCATATGTTATTTTATTAGGTATTGTTAAACCTTTTCTATAAGAAAATATCACATGGGTCCAGTAAATCTTATACACTTCAATTTTAATTGCAAAATATACACAGTTTTCAAACCGTTATTTTTATATTCCTTCTATTTTTCACGCAAATAGATAAATATCATTTTCACTACTTTATACTGAATCATTTAGATTGTGAAATGTCGGGACCTATTTAATTTCTTTGATACTTTTAGTTTATATACTCCCCTAACTTTTTATAAGTTTATAAAAAAATCATTGATACAACAACCAGGTAAACGCATTCATCATTTCATAAAAACTTTAAATTGTTTATTTATGTGTTGAAAATAAAATATGTACCTAAACATAAAAAATTATAATAAATATAAAAACATTTTATTGGTAAATCAGGTATTCCTAAATTAAATATAACATAAATCTCAATTATAAATGTAGATTATTAAATAAGGTGAACATTCTGTGAATGGAAATTCTTTGTGTTTTTAAATTAGTTGAAAATAATGAGCAAGTATAAAAAGATACTATATGTACATGTATAATTATTGAGGTTTTTGTCGTTATTATGCTTGTTAACTAATTAACTATATAAAAAACAATATTACTTTATCATGTATTGAATATTAATTAAAAATCATATTACGTATATAAAGTTAATAAAATATTACTGAATATATATGCAAAACAAAGTTTGGTCTCTCTCTATAGTCTATGAGTTATTATTGTAACTATTAATTAGCATCCAACCACCAGAATATTTCACTATTCTATATGCCTAAAATGAATATTTTCACTCCTAGTCTAGGATGCCGATTTACCCCATTCCTCGAGGTTGTGTTAAATATATTCTGACTAATATAGTTAGCGAGCAATGACAATATTGTAAAATATTTGAGTAGATGAACACTGCATTATAAGAATGCTAATGTATTAAAGCATAATATGTTAGATTGTTAAATATTGCAATTTGAATGCACAAATTATCATTTTATTGAATTTAAGATATTATAAAACAAGTATTGTTAAATAAGATGTTAACATTTTTTGTGCACATAAATATCTATGCTATTATAATTCAAATAAAGAGATGCTTTTGCATCATATCTGTGACTTTTGAAGGATTTAATTCATAAATATGTAATTACAAGTTTCTTGGATCTGTTTGAATGAAAATTGTATGCGATAAATTTAAAACTATAATATATATTTTGACAATAAGCAATTACATATTAATATTAAAATGTATAATTATTGTCATAAATCAATTCATTCCAATATTATTATTCATTATTCCATTGGTAGTTTAGTCCTTCATAGGATTCAAAATAAGTTAAAGACGGCGTTGACAAGATATATTAATTACGAATAATATTCATCGAAGTATAATATAAAATTACTATTGTGTCAATTGTAAATAAATTTAATAAATGATAATCAATCAGTTAGTATTAGATTCATTAATTTGTTTAAAGTCATTTCATTTATTAATAAATTTCAAACAAAATAAAACAATTTTTTTATATATAATATGTAAATCCCTTGATGACAATCACATTTACTCAAAATGTACTTCACATTTCTATAATGAATTAAATAATTTTTTATTTCTTTAACGATAAATAAATTATCTATACACTCTCCGTTTTATCTGTTTATAATCTAGTCACGCAGTGGATAAAGAAGTTAGAGACTATTTCAATATTAAATACATACATATTAAGTTTTTTTTGTCCTTTGAATACTTTCAATATCTGTGACTGCGATTTAGATAGGTCCCATTTTGAGCTTTTAAAGATTATTGCTAGATAGAGTAACAATGTTATTGATTAATTAAATAAAAATTTGAAATTTCTTATTTAATTGATAAGATGAATGATATTTCTTTTATGTAATATAATTACAACTATGTGATACGATAATGGTGAATGCTTTCTGTTTTCCTCGATAATATTTAGATAATATAATATAAATATAATTTTTTAACATACGTGTGTTCTATGTATTATTTATGTTTAAAAAGATCATCTCTCAATATTAGTGTCTCATAATAACTTTAATTGATGATCCAATTATGCATTAAAAAGTATATAATGATTCTGTTGAATATTATGCACATGATACTCAATATGCTTTATAAACGTTATGTTTGAAAGAATATAATTGTGTTGGATTTTATTGTAATTTTTTATTAATTATTATTCAAATATAATGTACAAAATTACTCATTAATTATTTAAGATTGAAATATTCATTAATAAAGAAATACTTACAAATTTTTTTTTTTACCCCATGTTAAAATAATTCAAAAGCCTATTTTCAAAAATTCGTTTATTGGGAAAAAAACTTATCTCCTAATTATCACACATATATCAAATATCAAATTTATAAAAAAAATATGTATTCTTTCTGGATATTAACGTATGCATGTACATACTACATTTGTTTTACCGTAAATATGCTCTCAGTCTTCTGTGATAATTTAACATTTTCATAATCATGTAACAATTTTAACAACACAATATTTAATAACAAGTAGTATTATTATTTTTTTATGGTATAATTTTCGAAAATCTCTCTTAAAATATCAGATTTATACAAACACATGCTTTAACATGGAATAAACATATAAAATTCTAATCTTTTTTTTGTAATCTACAGGCAAAATCAGCAATAACAGAAATATGTAGAAAATGATTTTTATAAATTTTTCATTATTCTTAACACTAGAACACAATTTTAATTATATAAAATTAATCATTTTATGTATTTATTTATATTAAATGCGATTCCCTTTAAGCGCCGATGCTGTATAAATTGTTTCGCAAAATTGTCTAAGATGAATCTAAAATTAAAATATTTCATTTGAAATACATATGTTTTTAGCTAGCTAGAATTTGAATGTAAGGATATTTAAAAATTTTATTTACCTGAAGATGTAAATTGACTTCTTCACAACGGCTAAGGTATGGAAAATTTCCGCCACTTTTTAAATGAGCAAGTTTAGCATTAGGATAGGATTTATATAGATCCTCACGGACAGATCCACTAAGAGCATATTCGTCGAAAACATCCAGAATGGTAACCGGTATATTTGTCAATTTATGAGCTTCCACATATGATGGCATACAGTTTAAAGTTAATCTTGAAGCTAATTCTTGTTGGGAGAGAGATTCCAGCTGAAATGAAATATTTTGTGTCAATTTTTTTTATTATTATCAATCTTCAGTGTTATTATCCATACTTACACGTTCAACCATAAAATCAATAGCATCAACAATATGTCCATCTGCCCGTTCTGTATTAAAATTACCCATAACCATTCTCTTCAAAACCAAAGCTGGAAGAATCCAAAACACCACAGAAGAATCACGATAGCTAAATACCGTTGTGTCAGTAAATGAATTGCACAAAATAAGAGATGCCACTCTGGGACAATTGATAGTGTATTCAGAAAATTTTTGAGCCAAAAATCCACCTAAAAATATAGTTTCTATTACGGAGGACTGAAATGAAACAAGTTACGATTGAATTATTATAAGGCCAACCGAGTGAAGCACCAAAAATATGTACTCGGTCCAACTCCAAATAGTCAATGAGCCTTTTAAATCCTTCACACCATTCCTTTACATTCCAATAAACTGGCGGTTCAGCTGAAATTACACGAACGCCCCGAGAACTCATCGATAGCATTTGTTTGTAAAATATATCTGCTGTTCCGGAAACTGGAGGTAAACAAATTAGCGGACATCGTACAGTCTTCGGTCCTGTGTCGAAAATTCTCCAACTCTAAAAGATAACCGTAATATTAGTTCTAACGCTTGAATGGAAATGTTTGTTTGCCTTTATACTTTAGAACTATCAGAATCCACCACAATCTTTCTAAGGGGTATGCTACTTCTGAAGCTCAGATATTCCTGAGACTGAGAAAGTTCACTTAAACAGCTCATCTTTTATTCATCCAGCATTATTCGACAACGTCACGTTAAGATGATTATATTTTATCACATCACAGACTACAGCTGATATCTTTCTATGCTCTACATTGATATTGACATATACGCTAATGTTGCCATTACACAAAAATAATCACCATTCGTTCAATAATTAAAAACGTAATAATAAAAAATATGCAATAATTCTAGATCGAGCAAAGCGCTTGGAATATGGAATGAGATGAATGATGTCTGGAGAAATTTTTGCTGTGTTTCTACCACGTTTGTACACATCTTCATGAAAGGAAGAAGCCATCAAACAGCATCCTAGATCATCAACCTATATTATCATATCAGTGGTGCTTACATAGTTTTTATGTATTTCCTTAAACTATTTCTAATGAGCAATGAGTTATCTGGGAATAATTCATGATATACATTTATCAACAAAGTAGAATCAAACTGAGCCGCCTTGTGGCCCAGTGGTTAGTGTAACGGATTCGTGAGTGAAGACTCCCGGGATCGATTCACAGCACCGGAGTCACTTGGTAGATCTAGCTTAACAAACTAGATCTTAAGTACTCATTGCTGTGTGGTGGCCTGGGAAACCATCTCTACTATATTCTCCCGTAAAGGCCAAGGTGGCCTGGCCAACCCCTTATAAAGGGACTCTCGTCAATAGAGAAGGCGTCACGGTATAAAAAAAAATCAAACTGGTCTGGAGTGGGGAAAAATCCTTCCACACAAAGAAGACTGATTTTCAATGGAAATTGACATTACATTACATTCATTGCTACTCATTACATCTCTCAAATACTTTGACATACTGGATTCCTACTAGATGTAGTGATAATAAAAAAAAGGAAAACAAATAAATTCATTGAAAACTATGTATTTTGAAAATTACAGGACTTCCATACATTTATTATTTATATCATACATTGCTTACTGACTAAATTTCCTGTAATTGAAAGAATTCATCTCGTTGGAAATAAATAAAAAAAAACATATTCAGAATAGACATTTATATACAAGTACTGCATAATTTTACACCTATTGATCAAAATACATCTAAGCAATCATTCTCATACATTCAATTACCAATTTTACAAGATGATAGTTTTAAAGTATACACCTTAATAACGCTATCATAATACTACTACACAATAATTAAATTTGAGAATAACTTCTTCACGTATTTTTACATAACATGTGAGCTGTGTACAAAATTGAGATTTCGCTAGTCCAAATTCTAGCTTTATGAAATTAATTTATTAAACAAAAAACTGCCACTCAATTATCCAGTATTTTCAATAGAACAGCATTAAATTGTGTATTAATTTTTTTTCATCAATTCTAGATTAATAATATTTTTTTATTTATACAAGCTTGGTTTCATTTAACAGTTGAATACTTTGGTGGATTTTTTTATATTGTGGGCACATCATATACATCTAAGAACACATAATTGGATAATTGAAGGCTAGCATACTTTATTTAGATTAAAACATCAAGTTAATATATTTGTACTGATTTATAGAAGTACTTGGTTGTTTTTAAAGAATTTAATTTTGACAAAAAATTACAGTTAAAAAAAGTATATTTATCCCCAGAAATGCTTGGTGAATTTTTGATAGGAATATCTAAATTAAACTACTTAAACAAAAAAGTATGTTTATATATTCAGTCTGTTCAACTGTTGTTAGATATGGACTGAAATTATAAACATATAAATTAAAATTTTGTGGTGTTATTTTGAATGATGGCATGTTTTACAAATTCATTGGAAAAACAAGCCACATAAACAGTCTATAAGAACTAACATTGTGAGCAAGTTCCATGTTTCTATATGGATTTATTTTTAGGAACCAAAAAGTTGGTTTTGTTTAAAAAAAAGAAAATAAAAACAACTTTAAGATTTATTTCAGTAGTAGAAATAAAATTATTACAACACAGTATATAATTTGATAACTTATTAAAGTGCTTATTTTTAAACAGAAAACTAAACATGGTTTCAATTTTTGATACTGTCTATACACACTTATGATTCAATACATGATCTTGTAAAAATCAATCAAATATGCATACACACATTACACAAATAGTTTTCAATAAAATTAAAATAAGACCACTCTTGTCTGGCAGAACTATGCATATTGCAACAATAAACAAAACTCATGCAATACTCCTGAGATCCATAAGCGATTATCACTTAATTATTTAATTGCATTATGTAAAAAAGTGACATTTTTGAGCTTGTCTATTAGTTTTAGTATTTATTGAAGAAAATGCGCAGCTTTGATGACTTCAATGATGTTCGAACGATTGATTCTGCATAGACAATAATTCATCGTGTGGTGCGAAATGTATTTCAAATTTTTTTTAGAAGGTATTTTATTAAAAAAGTCATGGCTCAGGATTCACCATTACCACTATCATCTCCATCTTGATAATCTGATTCCGCACCAGACTGATCATCTTCGTCTGAATCTAGATCATAATCATCATCATAGAAGTCTGTCATATCCAACTGAAATATTAAGCATTTTTTTAATAAATTGTTAAAAATGGACTTTAAAGAACATTTGTATGTTTCCACTAGTTTAGTTTTTAGTAAAAACTAGTGAACACAATATCATATTTTAATTAACATTAGTTTACCTGGGGCTCTTGTGGCTGAGGCTTCACCTTTGTTTTAATACAATAATCTTCTAATGTTAAAGGTACAATGATCCCTTCTTTTTCTGCTTCGGCTTTCGCTACTTGTGCTTGTTTCCTACAAGAATACCGAAATTACAATCATTCATAATTTAAATAAAATTCATTTGAGGAATGTCACATTAGTTAACTTACCTGATAATATTCTCATATTCTTTATCTTTGCCTTTGGTGTCGCGCCAACGACGATACATGACAGACGCATCAACATTAGCTGGACTAAATGTGTTTGGTTCATTGAGAAGTGAGATAACTGAAAGGAGAATAGTTCTCACATTCTGTGTGGGATTCCAACGCTCGCAGGGAAGTTCTCCACTTTGAGGATCATCAACTGGGGGGTGAAGAATTGAAATGCACAAATCTCCATTCTAAAAATCAAAAAATACCAAATGTCATGAGTTTTTATGAATATTGAACAAATCATGTTTACGTCAATCATTCAGACAATGAATATTAATGCATTCGTTTGTTATTTCAACTGTGCTATAGATATAATGTACATTAAAATAATTGTGTGGTTTGTTCTTGAAATGAAATCAATAAAACACATATTATATATGTATATACAATACAAGAAAATATTCTATTATTTTGCAATTAGTATTATTCTAAGAAATACCATTGTTATTGTCCTGGAACAAAGTACATGTATTCTATTCACCAAAATTAGACATTTTAGTTTACAAAATGCACTCTTGCTGCATCACCTTGTTCACAGTGAAAACGCCATGATGGTATGAAACATATGCATAAAGGCAGATGGATATTGGACTTGTTCCAGACATGTGCGGATACCAAATACATATCAATAATAACATTTTATATGGCTTACTATGTTATGGTCTTTTGTGCTCACCTTCAATATTGACAATATAAGAACTTTTACTTTCAAACAATTGATGATATTGAATAAAATACAAGGGAACTTACAAAATACATTTATGTTACAGAGAATCCGTATTATTAGCAAGCACATGTTTTCACAAGTGAAAGTACACTTCAGTGGATGTATATTTATCATCTAATATATGGGAGATGCAAATTCACTAATCACATTAAGTGAGTTTATATTCGTTGATAAACAATAATGCCCCATGCAGTAATGTTTAGAATATAAGAATTATTTTGATAACTAGACCATAAAATAACCCAATTATAATCCATTTTCATAGGTTAATCACCATTAGACCCACCAGTGTTTTAAATGAAAATGTTACACTGGAAACACAAACAAAAAAAAACACGCAACTGATAAGTTAAGTCACCTTGAGGCTAACTTTTACTATGACTTGTTACTTTTACTAAGGAAGGGAAAATAGGTATCAAATTATAACATTTTTTTTAATATACGTATCTTCTATAATTACTTCGCTATAAGCAAACGAGTTACTGTAGTAATACGTGTTTGCGAGTAAATTCATTTGTTTTGTATCCATATCACCCAATTGAAAATTATATAAAGATTCATGTTTATTTATTGAACGTGCATGCATTCAAAAACAATTGCGTTGATTAATACAAAATAATTATACTGAAGTAAAATATATTTCTTCATTACAAATCATTGCGTCACGGCTGAAAAAATGCAAGGTCGCGGGTCACTGTCTATTAATAATAAACCGCGTCACAGAATAGGGCTTCTGTTGAATCTATAAAAAATATTTATAAGTGACCCGTGCAGTTTAACTATCAATGTATTTAGGGTCACCAATATGCAATATTTGTGGTATTAAGATTCCATTTCTGTAATGATGAAAACACTAGTTACTTTTAATTAACACCATTCATAGAATGGCCGCCTGCGATTTGCACAACTCAAGTTTCCTTGGACATACGACTTTTTCTAATTCCAAAGTCGATTAGCGTGAAATATTTTTAACGAACACAAACATACACTAGTTACCATTGGTTGCATTGTTTAATTTATTTAATTAATTCTTTGTGCAATGAAGATTATCTTAGACTTTGAACAAAATTTAAATATATTGGAATCATATGAATAAATAGATAATCGATAACCAAACCCCGTCATTAAATAAATGACACGACACATAACTAAACAAATAGCAATCCATTATAGATAAACAAGTATTGAAGTATAAATGTAATGCATAAAAAATAATGGGGCGATAAAATACGACTGTGGTTTACCTAAAACCTAAAACGTATCTACATCAAATTCTTATTTATAAATACAGTTTGTGAAGACGTATGTCATATTAATAATGAACGTGTATCAAGTGAAAGCCAAGCCTATACGTTGTCACAAAAATATTGTCATTTAATCATAGATATAAACATTAGATATAGCATTGCATATACATAATTCTTGTCAATTTCGTGTAAACCCGTGTATTGTTGCACTCTTCTCTCCTATTCGATTAAGGCATAAGTGTGTCTCCCTCACTCAACACATTTCCTAGTGGCCTCTGAGAGTGGTTGTGACAATATTTTGCGATTGAAACCCAATAATATTTTAAACATGTTAAAGAAGTAGTCTTTGGTAAAAACTGAGCCTAGATGTATTTGAGTGTATGTTTGAGTCCATATGACATGTAGTAACAATGCATTTACCCATTTTATGTTTGATGTTTACAGTATAATGTTTGCCAGGGAACTGATGTTTTTGGCCACTTGATCCACTTGAACTAACCACGCATTTAGTCACTCATGCGATATCGTATGTTTAGGTAGGTATTACAATGATGATACTCAAATATTTGATTTCTTCTCTCCTTGTAAACTGTCTTGTAATTTGAAGATACGTTTTTGTGATAATAACTCATCAATATTAAGGGTTAAGGTTGTTACAAAAAGTATTCTGAGTCGACCCAATTGCCAACAATACACCAGTTCATTATCAGTGACGCAATGCATACAAGTACACCATCCCCTTTGCCAAGTGACATAACTGCACTGCTCTACTTATTTGCTATGTGCGCGATTGCAATTATCAATTACATTTTATAAAAAAATGAGCCACTATCATGTGAACTGGATCATTAACATATAGCGTCTAAAACTAGTTATTTCAATCACGCCGAATATAGTCCAACCGGCCTTAGTTGTCCTCGTTACAAAGTATGCCATCAGGTCTTGCACCTCTTCAGGTATATCTTCAGACCTGTCCATCCGTATTCACTAATAACCTCGGCAATGTGAAAAGTCTTAAAATACATACATACGATATAGTAAAAATGGATTTCCTGAATCACGGGTCGGAAATGTAACTTTCACTGGACTCAGCCGCGATAGTGAAAACCGACATAAAGCATTCTCTATTTATTAATATGGAAGTATCCGTTCCAAATACTTTACAAGGCCGAATATAAATTTTATTTTCTAAAATCAAATTTCAATTTTTAATAATCTGGAGGCGCGCTTGCGTGACTGATACGCAATCGGAAAGATTGCCGAAGGACTTTTTCGCTTTGGGATTGAAAAACTAGTTCAATATCAACTATCGCATAATGGATTTTATTACATTGGTAATAAAGACAACTAATTACCAATGTGTAAGGAGAGACTAGAATATATTATATGGCGAACGGTGATCACCTTGAAGTTACCAAATAACGTAGGAAGTGAGGAAACAAACCACCTCCACAGATGCAAACAAGGAAGTATTGAATATGGATGTACTGCCGTAATATAACTGTTTCTAAATATTATAAAATTGGAATATAAATATAATCTATGTAGACAATGACGAGTTCTCTTTATTGACCTTTGGTAACGGGAACACCGGGTCTAAAAGAATAAAGTATAGAAGCATTATGGATAATGCGACACAGTGCCCTTCGTGTTTGAAAAGGTTAACGAACAAGCACGCGCTCTATTTGGATTCAGAACAAAGAAGTTCAAATTGTACACGTTTGTTAAAATAAATCAGCTGCATCCCGCTTTGCAGTTGGTGGTGGTTAAAATATTATGGAGGAACCTTAACCTATAAACAGAACCTCGATGCTGGTAGATTTGAGGTCAAACGGCCCTCTCGGTTCAGACTGTGTCCTATATCTGGCGAAAATTAGGGCACAGACCACCCCACATTTCGAAAGGCAGTTAACTCGATATACACAAAAAAGAATCGCCGAATGAATTAAAACAGCAAAGTTATGTTTAGTATATCTACATAAAATAAGTGAAAGTGTTATTCTATGCTGTCGATGGAAAAGTCAAGTGAACGGAAGTAAATCCAACAATAGAAAAACATGGGAAAATCTAAACGAGTCGTAAAACCATGAGAAAGACACCTTAATCTCTACACTGAAATTCGACCAAAGGTAAATAAGCTTCTTTAAATATTATATCAATAATGAACGGAGCCCATAAACACAATTTTATATAATATTTTTTGTGATAATGTGGAAGTTCAACGTTGGCCCTTTCTTTGTTTTATCGGTGATACTACTGGGTTCGATGCCCTCCATTACCTCTAAACACAATGACAATTTCTTAAAACATTTTGTAATACGTAAACGCTGATAAACCGATCGTAAATAAATGTATTTATTATTTCGTCACTGGCTTCGTTCAATGTGGAGGTGTCTGTCTGTGTTTGTAACACCGAAACGATTTGACATTTCGGATAACCCAATAACGGTATTGAATTGATAAACTGTTTTGGACCAGTAGATTCAACTGGAAAGCGGAAAATATTTTAAGCGTGAAATTAAAATATTTACGATTTACCGTTTTGTATAAATAAATATTTAAAAAAAATCAAATACATTCATATAAAGTAACTCAAAAGGAGTACATATATACAGACTATTCATATTATGTATGAATGCATTTTCTCAATCGTTCTTAGAGTATATATTTTCAATAAATATATCGTTACTTGGGAGAAACTGGAGCTGCTTATGATTTTGAGATTTTTTTATTACTATTTTAGCACAACATTGACATATTATCTGCGTAGTGGCACAGGGAATATGGCGCGTGGTTACAAATACTGTGGTCATGGGTTCAAATCCCGCTTAAATACAAAAATATATAATTGCTCGGGTCTTGCAAAGAATATTTAAAAAAATCCCGATTGATCGCCTTGATCCAGTTTTATTCTGATATTCTGAATTTTAAGGTAAATACTGAGGCGATTATTATTAACTAGTAATAGTTAAGATCACCTACAGAAAATGAATAAACATGTTGTTGTGCCCAAAAAACCGAATTTATAACAAAAGAGTCTTAAAAAGTCAAGTAGTAAGTGTTTATAGAATAATAAATTTGTTGAATTTTATAATTTTAACTACATAAAAGGTGGAAACATATTGTATTTTAACTACATAAAAGGTGTATTTTTTTTATTAAATTTTAACTACATACATTTAAATAAAATTAATTTTAATAGTCAGAAGGGAAATGACTCATATTGAAATATATTGTTCATCGCAGTTATAGCCCTTTTCCGATTTGAACTTGCATTTGAATTATAATTATTAAAAATCTTGGGTATCAAGTCTTTTTATATCAATTCAGTAGTTCAGATTTAATGAATATTTGTTTGATATATTGATTTTTGCCAGTGGCCTAAACTTAAATGTCGTGCATGTGGACTTGCAAATAGCTCTAATAGAGTTCGTTGAACCTAGGCTAGTACATATTGGGGGTGCTCCCTCTCCAGCACAGTCATCTAACATCCCTCATGATTTTAGTGATGCAACCCCCGCTGGTGGTCTAGCCATGACGTCATCGTCTGTCTGGCCATCGCGATCAATAATGCTGCCGTTTAATTAATTTGTACGTAAAAATGTACATCATTCAGTGCGCAATGATGGTACAGAGCGGCGATGACAACGACAACGACCCGAGTATTGCATTGTGTGTATGCACGAGTATAGTTTACGCACACATCGCAAGTGGCCATTGCTCTGGGGCCCGGCCGCGGATCTAAAGGGCAAAATGTATCAGGAGTGCAGAAGCCGCATGAGGATCGACAAAGGATCGTCGCTTGAAGGAGAGGACGAACCGGTGCACACACGCACACATATACAGCACACACATTCACCAATACCACTGCATCCTTACACACGTGCATACAGCTTTCATCCAAGGGTATATCGTTGCTGCAGTATACCCGCTGCACACTCATCATATCCTGATACTTTTCAAACTTTATGTCGCAACTTACAATAAAAGGACAATTTACGACTGGAGGGGAGCACCACACTTTATTATTAAGGGCCGTTTCTTCAAACAGCGAGCTAGCTCGAGAGTTAAATGTCAGCAAATGCTGCTTATTTGTATAACCAACTCATTCCACAAAAATTAACCGATGGCTCTCGAGTTACTTAGCTCACTGTTTAAAGAAACCGATAATAAGTTTTAACTTACTTAACATGACAAAAAATATATTTTTGTTAACAATTATATACATTAGCGCCCGCAGAATTTTTTTTCAATAATACGTATGTATTACAAAGCTTTATAACAAAATATATTCCTTATCAAAAATTTATTATTTGATAATAATTTATTTCTGTCAAAATGTGTATTTTTATTGTGTTTGTGTTGAAAATCCCCCGTCCATTGGACGGATGGTTGCTGTGTGAGTGTGTGATTATTTATTCAAAGGATCGAGGTAGGTAGACTAGGTAGGCCTGCGTCTCACCTACCTCGACAATCTGTCCTCCTAATACTCAGACCCTCAACATCCTTTCCATATCGGGAATAATATGAGGACGAGGAGCACCTGGACTCGCGTGTGAAGGAATCGCGTTAATTGGTTCGTTACGGATCTCGTGTGTGCGCACACAAATGAAAGGGAAAGCGGAATATAAAAATTAGTAAAACATATAAGGATCAGGACAACATGACGCGTGCGGAGGTCGACAGGACAAAAAGCAAGTCTTGAACGCGCGCGCACGGTGGATCCCTTCGACAGGATGGAAGGGATGGTGCAATGGGCACAGTTATCAGGAGATTATGTCGCAGTGGAAGGTGTAAGCTCACGCACTGAAGCGAGAAGCACACGAACAGCCAGGGTGTGTATGTGTGTATGGTTGTGTGCGTGAGGGCGAGAAACCCAGCCTCCTTCGCTGCGGCATGCGCGCTGCACCGAGTGTGTGCATCTCGGTTCACTTCTGATGCTCTGTTACACTTGATCCTTGCCAGTCGAGGTTTATGGGCGTGTCATGGAGTCCTTCGGGAACTTAAAGGATAGCGATATCCTGGCCTTGGTGCGGATGTAATTCATAAAAGTGGGTGTGTCAATGCGGGGGCGATAACATGGGAACGAGTATCAGGAAAGCATAGCAAGCGAAGGGTATAGGAGTCTCGAGCTCGACCCTTCATCAGGTATATCGTATATAGAGAAGGGTCTAATGGTGGGGAGCGTCCCCAGTCCCCACACCAGTCCCACATTGTAACCGTATTAATTTAAAATCCTACTGAAACAAGTACATACTAAAATAATATAATATTTAATTGCGTTCATTAGTTATTAATGAACCGATCCTAAAAAGATGTACCTTCATGGGAATTACTGAGTCGTGCATCGTGTAACAGGTTTGTTCTTCCTGCGAAACGGTATTTTGCGACTAACGGCGAATAGAAAATGGTACAAAAACAATATAACGTCTACCACAATCTTATTAGGGTTCGAGTGCCTAATTATTGAGTGCCCAACAACACAAAAAAACTATTAAATAACCACTAGAGAATTATAGAAGATGACAAAAACAAGATTTTAATTGCTCACAATTAGAGCATTGCGCGACTTAAAATTTTATTATGTGGTAACATGTATTATTCTATTGGAATTTTTGGATACAGAACAATCTTATAACAAAATTAAATTACTATTTCTGAAATTTACTTTATAGATTGTTCCATGAATATAATAATTAATAGCTCGGCTAAGTGGGTGCACTGAAGTGTCTTGAAGCTCTGGACACTGATATTATAATATTGACAGAACAAACAAATAATATTAATCTCTTTAAAATTTGCCCATCCACACAATATTTGGCCATATTAAACATTCTAATTTCTCCCGTGAATATAAAAATTAATGTGGAAATATTAGAGTTAAAATAAAATAATAAAGGAAGGCATTGCAGAGCTCGAATACGTCAATCCCATACACCCACTTGGACTAGGTCTGATAACAACAGCTGGAATTTGATAAAAATGTTGATTTTATGAGTGTGTGGTTTTGATGATAAAAATGACTAATCCGACCTCTGCTAAATTCAAAATAAAAAATAACGTGAATGGGTCATTGCATTCTCAAGAACTTTAATAAACAACCAATGATTCGTTGATAAACAAGAATAAT
Organism: Agraylea sexmaculata; assembly: GCA_022606485.1. Classification (NCBI taxonomy): domain Eukaryota; kingdom Metazoa; phylum Arthropoda; class Insecta; order Trichoptera; family Hydroptilidae; genus Agraylea; species Agraylea sexmaculata. Next base: position 194,780 of record JAGTTH010005785.1, on the reverse strand, counting down.
GAATCTGCTCATCTAGTCCAGCTTTACTCTAATTTCCTGGATTATACGGTGAATATTAAGTGATAGAGCCGTCGATAATTTTTAAATCTCATGTCGTCATGTTTTAAAGAAGCGAATAAGCAACATTACAAAATGATGATATTATAGAATTTCGCAGAAGTGCACATGATGACATTACAAGTTATCTGAAAGAGACCGATAATTTTCTAAGAAAAGCTTGTCGGCCATTTAAATCATATGGCTGGACGTTATTAGATGTGAATTTATTTTAATTATAGAATTTAGTAAAGCAGTCATAAGCTGACATTGAGCCATGACATTATGGCGTTCGAGTCGACAATAATGCTGACGGTCTATCATTTATGTGTTTGCCAGGGGCTTTGGCCTTACTCATCATGTCATTGACTTTTTTACTTTATGCATGAGGTGGTGAAAATTTTAAGCGTATGCAAATACAATATTTTAGGAAGTTCACAATACACAAAACAGATTCTTCTAGACTAGACAGACAGCGGTGATTTTGCATAAAACATGTATTCTGTTTACATATACAAATTCACTGTGCGTGCTGCATCTATGACGAATTCGAAGAATATGCTACACTGACATTATTTTAATTTAATAAAAAAATGGTTGAAAGGCCAATATTTAAGGCCGTCCACTCTTCGGTCGACGACCCTCGAAGGAAGCCTACCTTTCCTTCTTCCACATACATACAATACAACCTCCACAATACCTGCCTAGGGACCATAACCGCATCATAGAATTTGTGTATAAAAATAATATCCTACCAAAAATATATTTGATTCAATAAATGGGCCATTATGAAAATCGCGTATCAAAACTTGTTACATTATTTAGTCCAGAACCTTGTACACAAGAAAGCCAAATCAAATTATGAGCTTTCACCCGAGTCACTATGTTCCATATCAATAATATTAGAAAGTGCAAACTGGATAACAGGAAACTACTAGTTTAACACGTATTCAGATTGAATATTTCTCGTGAATTGATGACGAATATAAAAGAATCCTTAGTATTCGTTAATTTTTTTTTTATATATTATTAAAACCGAGCTTGAAATAAAGTGACTGAACTTGAATGGGACAAGTTTTCAACCGAAAGGTATGTTGTCATTTAAGTAAAACTTTAATTATATTTTTTTATAGTATTGTTATTGTTATTAAAGTTCCATAATATATAGTAAGTTTGATGTGGCTATTTGTGAATCAATTGTTATGTTCAATTTTACCCTTAAACTGAAGTTAGCATAACATACCTTTTTTCCCCAATATTATGTATAGTCACGTTATTGATACACGTGAGATACTTTGCGGGGGAGTTAAGTTATGTTGCTCAGCGGGAGCAACCCTGAATTTACCACTCACGTGGACACAATATGTTTAAATGACTACGATACGAATAAGCTATTATAGAAAGCTTTGAGGTTTATGCTAGCGCCAAAGCTATCAGCTAATCGATATCAACTGTTTTGTCACAAAAACAATCAAGTCACTACACTAGTGCATATAACATTCATTGAAAATAAATATAAAACAACAACATTTTGAAAATAGGTATTGCAATTTCAAAGTTAAAGGGGAGAACAATAATTTGGGCATATCATTCATTATTTTAAAAAAAATCATTTACGTAATAACAATTCACAACTAACGACCCCCTTGTGCAAGAAGTTACGATCGAGTGAAGAAATACGAAATCGGCCAGCATACCATAATAGAATAATTAAATTTTGATACGCTTCTTTTGTTTCGCGTTACTTATTTTTGTATTAAATTTATAAAAAAAAAAGTGAGTGAGGACTCATTGTTTCACAGAGGTGATTACAAGGTGCATGATCTGGCGAACACGCATCCAAATATTTACCTATGAATGTACAGTGTGCGAATAAAAAATACAATGAAATGTTAATAGCCGTCCACGCGGACTCGCATTATCGATATATTGCCTCAAATATGTACAAACACCGTCACCGGCCGATTAGATAAATGTGAAATACATTAGGTGTAAATTAAAAATAAAATGCATACATTGTTACTGCTTTGTCGCGATTCCAGACAGACGGTGAAAATAAGAAGGAAAGGTTTGTTTGAATTAATGGGTCGACCGAAATTGGATTTTGGCACTCATACATTCAACACTGTTATATTTAGCTTATTGAACAAAAAAGTACAATAGCCCTCAAACGACTCGAAGTTTTGAAATACATAGTAGCCTAACAAAGCAACCTATGTGCAACCGCAATACTACTACAAGGTCAGTCAAAATAATTTCGATGCTTTATAAGAAAAAGAATCAAATATTTTCCTTGAAAGAGTGCATTTTCCTGGTATGCAGATGAAAACGAATATGAGGATCTGGAAGACGGCCAGTCGCCATTGAGATACAAACTGGTCAATACCACACGCGTTGAACTAAGAAAACTTTAAACGTACGTGAATATATCGCCTGCTCCATCGTATAATATCGTAAGTGCAAAAAAACTGTGTGCTCTTAAGTCTTTATGGAACTGAGCCACATATTGCATGTATGAAACGTAGAAAATATTGATTTTCAATCATTATTTAACGTATTAAGTGGGACTTTTTCGAAATAGTAAAATAGTCCTATTTGATCCATTATCTATAACACATTTCATGTCTTTGTCAATAGTAGGTATTTAATCGTAAACTGTTATTATATTATAAATAATAATTAAACCGAGTGACACGTGACAGACAGTGTTACCAGATTGAATATGTGACTCAGTTCCATAAAGACTTAAGAGCACAAAGAATGTTTTTGCACTTACGATATTATACGCTGGAGTAGTCGATATTCAAGTTCAATATCAACAAAGAAAATAATTCTCATTGTATCCCAAATTAAGAAGCAATTGTAAAACTGCTGGGCGCAATGCGCAAAATAATAAATATTTAAAAAAAACACATCTTGTCTGCGACGTTACTATGAGAAAAATACAGAAGACATTTTTTAATGTTTGAAAACACTTAATTGACATGGTTAAATATGACCAGAGCCGCCTTGTGGCCCAGTGGTTAGTGTAACGGATTCGTGAGTGAAGACTCCCGGGTTCGATTCACGGCACCGGAGTCACTTGGTAGATCTAGCTTAGCAAACTAGATCTTAAGTACTCATTGCTGTGTGGTGGCCTGGGAAACCATCTCTACTATATTCTCCCGTAAAGGCCAAGGTGGCCTGGCCAACCCCTTATAAAGGGACTCCCGCCAATAGGGAAGGCGTCACGATATAAAAAAAAAAAAATAAATATGACCATCCTCATTTCTCGATCGCGTTGTACATAATTTGCGCCAAGCTTTCCAACATTGTATTGACAAACAGCCATAATTTTAATGAAAATATTATAATTTATAACTCACCTCGTAAACGTTGGGATGCCACACCTTTGTGAGGAATCTGATTGATGGTGGAGAATATGGATAGTCCGGTGGGAACTTCATGTGAGCCTGAAACATACAAAAACACAATTAAAGTGGGTTGTCATGTTGATGAAAATACTGAAAGCTTTCATAACACAACTAAGATTCTACGAAAAACTTTACGATGGAAAATAAATATTAAATTTAAAAATACATCCACGTGACGCATTGACCCAAAACCAGCCCTTGGCTTATATAAACTGCGCTGTAAATATAGATATCCAATTGAAAGGTTTAAAAATACATTGGTAAATATATCACAATAATAATACTGTTAATTAATGTTGGGAGAAAACGTTAATTATAACCATATACAGTATGCACCTTACTAACAATGTGACATCGAATACATGTATGTTTTTTTTTCATAAAATCTTTGTGAAATCAATTGAACCAATCAGAGATCTTTTGCGAAATTATTAAGGGATGTAGTCTGTTAAAGTGGATTTCTGACGATCATTCCTAACATCTCGGTTGCATAGTGGTTTGTGCATCTGGGCCATACCAGAAGAGAAGGTTCAAGTCCTGCCTGAGATGATTGGTATATCGAGGTTAATTCATTTTCCCGGAATTATTTCGCTTTAATACACCTTAATATAAGGTTAGCATGTTTATTTATTGATTGTACATACAATAAACTTTTTGCAAGAAAAATCAATGCTTATGAGTGACTATAAGGGAATTTGGCATCTTGGTGTTTGAAACGTTGGCTGGCAATCGAATCCCGGCGGCACACGATGAGAGTATATTTAGTTGTGACGTAAATGAAAATTTTTAACAAACAATTCACATGGTCTTCGACTGACTAACTGAGACGCCGATGAATGTATTCATTAGTTTAAAAAGATAATCATGGACATTGGTAATACATCTATATTTCAAAGAGTCCGCCCACTGGCTATTCGTGACGGTCCTGTGTCTTCACAACCGTTATACTTGAAGACACCGTGAGAGATCGGAGCTTCTTGTGGTCTTTATGTCTTTTTGGTCATCCAAAAAGACATAAAGACCACTGGTCATCCAGCCAATCAGCGACGATGGCTTTTTCTATCAACACGACTCGTTCTGCCGAAGAAATAAATACTGCGCCATGTTAAACTCTTCCAAATAACAAAATATACCCACTCTTACACGTGACTATGTTAGATTTTAGAAACTTACACACGTATTCAATATAATGATAGTGTGTTAGTGAGTCGTGCTAGAGCTGATAGTATTGGTGCGTATTGAAATAGACTACAGCTTAATGTATACGCATACGCACCATACGCACACATTCTCATTATTATTGTATATATCGTCGTTGATAAGCCAAAAATCACTAACCACATTTTTTCATTTAAGATACAAACGATTAGATTCTAGTTAGATTTCCTTTAATTTTACTTAAAAACATAACCCCTATTCATTTCATACCAAAAAGTACCGTAAACTCAATCAACAATTAAACTAATTAAAAAATCAGATACTTTGTCAAGGTTTATATGTCATTTAGTGTAGGAAATGGGGTTTTATGTAAAATTTAAAATGTCATTCTTGTTATTTCAATGGATTACCCAGCGTAATAACTTAACGGTTACAATCATTGTAATCATGGGTTCGAATCCTGCTGAATTCAATTACATTATTTCATTTCCATTCTGATTTTCATAATTGTATACCGAGACGATAGAGACAATGTTTTACTGTAATATTTAATAATGTTAGACTAAAACCGCAGAATATATTTTAAGCGTAAACTAAGATGTATACGGTTAAGAGCACAACTTTCAGCTGATTTTGTCTATTTTTCTTAAAAGATTCTCTATGTGGCAATAAATTTAATAAAAAATCCGATCGTTTGTCCGTCCATATTCATTATATAAGTGATATTAGACTAAAAACGCGATAAGTGGTCATGTTTAGTAACCGTACTTTCGTACGTGACGCAAACAAACGGTAAACTGAGGAAGAAAGCTAGTTTCGTATATGTAATTTGCTTACGAGTCGCTTTCTAACCCATCGCCAAACAAACGAAACTGCTAAATTTTCGCAGATGTAAATATTGCACAATTAGAAATTGATTCGGGATAACGGCATTTACAATTTCTTTGTCTTCAATACTGTACAACCAGTATTAAATGTACAATACAAGTTTCTAACAGGTTTCCTTATTGAGCCGACCTCGCTTCGTGTGTATAATAAATAATATAAACGAACAGGAAGCTTCACCATTATTTGCCACCATTTCTTTTCACCCGCATATGTAATAAACACCATCGGCACTATTTTAAATGAATATGTTTGTTTTTGATACATGAATCGCTGCTGTTTGTGAGGTGTTTGTAAGGTGATGGGGAAGTTCTTATTATTTAGAACAGCCAACAATCAGCTGTCAAACATGGCGCCAGTCAGACAAGTCAATAATGGCAACATCGATTTTTATGTACATACATGATTGATTTCAGGGATGATAAATAGTATATAAGATCGTTAGATTACAATGAATATGAATTGATATAGTCTACATTCAGAAAAAAATAAATACAATTAGAATGTTGTAATTATTTGGCAATATTTTATTTGTACAAATGAATGAGTCTCGCTGTGATATTAGAGATATTGTAGATATTATAGTGTAACCGTACCTTAAAGTATCCTCCCTGGTAGAGCGTGTCTGGTGGTCCGAATATGGCGACTTCCCACTCGAACAAGTTCTCCTCCCCCAGCAACTTGACCCTGAAGCCCTCGACTGGTTCCTCCTGCAGACTCTTGTACTCCAGGGCCAGCGCTCTAAGGGCGGAGCTAGTCGGAGCGGCCATGCTGTCTGTGACTCTGTACCTGTCTTGTGACTAACTATGACTATGACTATGACTACTACTGGCGCTGACTCTCACTAGTCACTAGTCACTAGTCACTGATCAATAGTCAATAGTCAATAGTCACTAGTCACGACTGTAGATACTGCAAGACTAGACGCAGCCAGGAGTGTAGCCAACTTCACAGCGCACTGCACTCTTACCTGAACAGCAAACACACAAAGACTGACACAGAAACAGCTGTTGCCCGTTATTCCGCCATCTTGCTAACTTACTGCCACCTGCCGACAATTTATTAATGCTTTCTTATTAAAATATTCTTATTGTTACAAAAATTCAGTAGATATCGCTGCTGTTCATAACTATTCCAATTACTATTAAAATTTCCTTTATCAGTCATTTAATTTAAAAGAAGTAGTATTACCAATTTTCCTATAAAAATATGACTAGTTGAACACCACATAAATATTAAATAAGTGAGTTATATAAGTGCGAAAAGTATCAGTAAAGTAATTATAACTCTGAATTGGGTTTCATTCCAAAGTGTTAACACATAAATGTAATTTTATCTTCTCTTCTAAATTTTTGGTATACTTTATTTATGTTTGGTTATATTCAATACATATTTTAAGTGTGTATTCGTAAAATACATGAAGGTTAACTCACTGTTTTAAGAAATCAATCCTATGATTTCTAAAATAATTTGTACAACTTTTAGCAAATGATACTTTTGACATTTCTCACAAATTTCACAATTTATCATTATTGAAAAAGTGTGGTGATGAGTCGATAAAGTCGAAAGAACTTTTATAAAATACTAAAAGAAAGTCGTACCATAAGGAACCTTGCTTATTAGGTAACGTTATTTGAATGCCTTATTTAGTTTTTAAGGAAGTCAAACTATAACACCTACTTATTATTGGATCTTATAATTGCTATAGCAATGAATCCCAAGATTTTTTAAAAATTATTAAGTGATTTTCTCACCATTGCTCTTCTGAAGATATTTGAATGTTTCAATATCTTATGACATAATGACAACGCGATCCAGCAGCAATTGGTGACTGTATTCTAGAGATATATTTTTTATTGTTTTAAAAAAACAATAATATAAACCAAGAATACAAGTTTGGATCCAAGCAATTATTTTTCATGGTAATTATAGGGTAATATTAACCACAATAATATGATTGTAATAATTTTAGGTTACAGACAAAACTTTAAGGGCATTAAATAAACTTCGATATTCATGTCCCCTCTCTATAATTTCAGGCATTCCTATTTAAAATAGTGAGTTTATAAATGAATAATGTGGTAGTCGCTGTCGCGCGTCGGGCGTCGCGACGCGGCATCCATTAACTTTACTACAAAACATCAATAATTTTTATACTACACAACAAATTTTCCTTATTTTACACTAATCCTACATTTTTGAGAAATAAACAACACTCTTCAATACCATTGCATACCAGCGTTGTCAGAAAACACTAAATACTAGGTATATATTTACAAAACACATTCTAATTATTTCCATTGTATATAAATATATTTTCGCAGGATTATATCAATGTATGTGAATTTGTGACATTTTTTACAAGCCACCTTTTTTCAAAATCCATAGCTTATTGATAATTGTCCAATTTTAGTCATAATATTAAACTTTCAAATGCTATTTTCTTCATATGATTTATGTAGATATAAAACAAATATCCACCAAGCCACCAAAATAATTCATTTTTCTTTTGATGCATCCAGCAGATAAATAAACACCAGTTTGTCAATCGATACAGCAATATTTTCATTGCAATTACGGTCAAACGAATACATATCATACATCATGCTCAAAACAAAACCATAATGTTAACTTTAAACAAAGAGATCCGCTTTGATGATTTACATTTAATTTAAAAATGTTACAGAAACCTCCTATTTTCAGTAGGTATATAACGACTCATTTTTTTTATTTATATTACGTTGTGTACCTAATTCTATTAAGGTGTTAAATTAAAGTTGATAACATGCAAAAGGTGGATAAGAACTTTTGCGGTTTCATAAATTCAAGATGCGGTTGCATTATCTTTAATATATCGTGTAGAGTCGTATTTGATATTTTCAAACCGGAAAACTTTATTTATATAGAGTGGATTTATTATTGAGAATATTTTAATTGATTTAAAATAATTGAAAATACTATAAGGGGAGGTTTTATTATATCTTAAGTATTATTAACCTTTATCCTTTCATAAAAATAATTACACAGTTTGGATGTCGTGTAAGATAAGGCCGAAGGAAATATAATTACCAGTAATGGGTGACCCAAACAAAAATTGTATTTTTTTAATAATGAGACTAAAAAATTAAAAATGTTTGCAATACCCTACAATCAAGAGATAAGTATAAGATCAGTTTCTTTAAACAATAAGCTTTGTATAATATATAGCTAAGGAGTTATATTATTGTGCAATCAATTGGTTTGTACCTGTGCAAAAATGCAGCGCTTGTTGAAATTTCACACTCCGAATCATTAATCATGAGATCAATTAATTCTTTATTGTACCCATTTTTATTTATCAAATTCCGGGATATTTTTTAATGCATTTAATGAATAAGTAAAGTACACATACGTGTAGTTAACGCTGTCGTCCATGACACAGTTTTCAATATGATCACCTCCAGACTCGAATCGGTGGGCGAATACACACTTTCAATCAGATAAATAATACCTGTAGGTATCCTGGGACCTTCAATTTAAAAAGTGTCAAATTTATCAATAACTATATATTATAAAAATATTAAAAATATTATTATATCAGTTCTTTAGATCTTAAAGATAGACTATGCAAAGGCAGGAATTTTCTACCCATTCTTCTGTTATTATTTATTCCATACACACAACATATTCATGGGGATTTTTTAAATTATTATTAGAGATAATTACAATTATATAATACATATTTTACATGTGATGTTTCGTGCAAGGTTCTGAAAGTCTCGACGATCGTATGTAACAATGTAATCGTTCAACAAACACGGTCGGCAAAACTACAAGCCTGGTAGATAATGAACTGTGAACTGTAAACTTTAAACAAGACCTCCAACAACTCTCATATATAATATTATATTTATTATAAACGAGCTCGATGGAATTTTGACACTTAAACAAATGTTTCATTGCCAAATTGAAAAGGCGTAGGAAATTTCATTATTTTAATACAACCTAACACTGAGCCTACGCACTGTTTTATATATTTTTAAATAATATTCACACGCTTATTGTACATTGTACGAATTAACAAACCGACCTCGTGTGATATGTTTAGTGATGATTATAATAATTATGCATGTCCTCAAACGTCATAACCATATATTAAATACTTGATCTCACATTATCCGATTCATTTTATACGAAGCACACATCCTACGCCATATTTGTATAACGACCATGAATGCGTTTATCAATAACATTTTTTTATAAATAATTTAAAAATATTATCATTGATAGATAGATTTCAATGCGAAATTGTTAATGTGAATTTTACATTATTATTATATTAATAAATTAATTTATGAATTTTATGTAATTTATGTAGTATCTTTATTTTTTATGTTTTTAAAGCAAGTGCCAACATTGAGACAGGATCACTGGTGAGCCTGACTTGTTACTGTGACGGTCGTAATTGGTCACACCATATTTGTGTCGAAAATGAATACCGTACTTAACAAAATAAACACTTTATTCATTTTTAAAATGGTCATTTACTTGACAACAAAAGTGGGCAATTTTACTATTGATTTGTGATTTGTGCGTAAATAAAAGTGTACTTAACATTATCAAGTGAGCATATTTTTTGTTGTTAAGTACAGTATAATCTTTACGCTTTATAACATGTGTCAAAATATGTACTTTAATTTCTAATAAGAATAACGAAAAAGAAATTATAATCAATTTCGGCACATCTATAGTAACTATCATACTCACGCAAAACTATAATATCTTAATTATTAGTTAATTCACCCCTCCTCTATGTTTGTTTTTTAATGGTTCAATATGAACTAATATTATAGATTATTGATGTAATGATAATGAATACATTGCTTTTCTGTTAATCTGTGTTTAAGAGTAGTAACACTCTCATCCAATTTAACACTATTTTTATTGAAAAAATGATAAGATACTTTGTTGTGCATTATTGGAAGAACTGGAATACAACAACAACCTTCTAGAAAGTCCACCATAGCCGAGTTGTGGGCGGGTGAGTCATGGTGTGGGCGGTTGGTTGCCTTCCTGCACCAGCCATATTCAGATTTATCACCGCCATTCCGAAACCTACCATCTTAAAACTATTTCAGAATGCTATCAAATTCAATACCCGCACAACAAAATTATTAAAAACACATCTGCACATCGGGTACAAATGTACAATCGTACAATGGGTCGTGGTCGGTTAGGTAGTGTAGGTATTCCAAGGATTCGATGACATGAAGTGCGAATGGGTTCATATCCTGAACGATACATATTGTCTCAGTTTAATCTGCGTTAATAATGCTAATATTTTCAAAACCCTTCCATTGAAATCATAACGCATTTATCAAATCTAGAATAATATTATTTTAAGATCATTAGTGTGACGAGATAAGTGTGAAGGACTCATTCGCCACACTAATGATCATGGCCTGGTAAACCACATATAATGGGCATTATTATATTCCTATAATGGACACTTGACGTAACAAATAGCATTTTATAATAATATGATAATACCAAAAAAATTATCATCTTTGTCTTCAGCTCAAGATTGCAGTGACGAACCAAGGCTTTTCGCACAAACAACTTTCACTTGGTCTCCTGCACTCCTTTAGTTTTTAATTCCTAAACTCTAATGAATTCGCCCCGATAGTATTTTCATTGTTAGAGCTCTAACTATTTGAGAGTTAAACTAGTAATCTCTTCTAATTACATATTTAGTAATATAAATATTATAATAAATCTGTTCCTACAGCTCAATTTCTGACGCCTTCTTAAGATAGTTTTTTTCATTGAAAATATCATTATAATGCTTTGTTGTTCGTCCAAAATGTATTCTAAAACCCACACTCGTTTCTCGCTGTATATTACAAATTAAAATTCAGGCTTAATATATGTGTTTTAATTTTAAAATCTGTTTAAGCTCGACTTTCATTGGCATTCAACTATGCAAATGAGTGTTGGTTGTACTCTTTTTTTCAGTATTTTATCCTTACAAACTGTATTTCTCATATGGAAGGTTCGTCTCTCTTGTGATGCTCAAATATGGTCGTCATCGGATAGCAGAAGGCAATCAAGTGACTCAGTCTGTGACCGACTTTTGCAAAAACATACTTCTTGCCTTTTAGAAATTGAAATTAAAACTTTATTCATTTACGTTACCGAGAAAACCTTCATTGCATATTTTTTTAAGTGTGGTCTGTTTACGGATTGATCCATTGGACGGGTCTCAAATGGACATGAGATTACGAATAACCTGCATTGATATTTTCAATTGACTGCTAACTGACTATGATTTATATTTTATTTATTAATTTTATTAAAGTAGACAAACAAGTACAGAGTATTGCAACACCCACCCAAGTCTAAGCCGTGTCACTTTAAATGGACTTGGTTGAAACTCATTTGGTAAATACGTAGGACGACTATCTAGTAATTGATATAGGAAATTGACGACCCACCAATAACAAGTTTTGAGGAATATTAGCCAATACACTGTTTTCTTCAAAAAAAATTCACGTCTATTGAAGCAGGTGGGAGGTTTTACTCTAATAAATTTGACCTCTCCTTGGCCGTGGATTTTTACTTTATTGTATTATATTAAAAGATAAACGAATTGAATAGTCATTCAGATAAACATGATCCAATATTGTTTCAGTGACTTTTTATTTCTGTTAAATCGGTTTCTGTTAAATATGGTTGTTTCAATTTGAAATTAAATTAGACATGAATAAAATTAATCAACTATCCGTTCGTTGTTTTTCAGAAATATTTTTGGGTGAAAAGACACAAATATATTTGGTTTGATGAATCATATAAGTGTAACAATAATATTTTAATAATTTACGCTGTCCGCCGCTTTAATATGATTATTCTAATTTAATAATAAGTCGTATTTGTGTTTAAATTTACATTCACAAAAAAACTTGTCTAATAATCTCTCGAAATGAACGTGTTTAATTATGATTTTTTTAGTCTGTAGCGAGTTATTTTAGCGAAACATCCAACACAATATTGATATGGCGACACGATGACGTGTTTAATATAAATAAGTTATTAATAAACAATCATGACTAAATGAAGAGACCAATTGCCACAATACAAACATTAACTGGAGCATGTACATAAGATATATTTCTTTGAAATTAGCCGAAATAGCCTAATGACACGATTCTAATATTCCAGGGAAACTGAACGTGAGGCCGACGATAAAGCCCTTCCCCAAGTTTTAATTGTCGAGGTTTACTGTTAATTACTTGCTTCAAATGCATCCTTGCACTGAACACCGCAAGGCACTAATGCCTTCATCAACACGAAACCTGGAATTGAGTTGGTAATAGGTATGTGCAGATAGGATGCCTAATAAATAAATAAAATGAAAATTTTGAATTAGCTATCAATATTTTAAGCGATGACTCTTTCCTCTCTCGGGGTCATGTAAATAATGGAAGTCATCATCACCTTCTAGAAACAACAGACCGAATAATAAACAATACTCATCGAAAGTTAGTGTAGTTCGTTGCCTTGGACGTTGAGTGTTTCACCACAAATAATCCAAAGCTGTTCTGGCTATCGTCCAAGAGATTCAGTGAAAGTCCCGAATGAATCAGTGTAGTATATTTTGCAAATAGTATCGGGTTCATCAAAGACTTGAATGCAATCTTGACTGAATACAGTGGATGATCAATTAACGAACCATAATCCGCTCCCAGACCATGTACGTTATTCAAATTGTCTCACAAATCATCGATTTAGTAAAGATATGTTTGGAATTCAATTAATTCAATTTGAAGACCCGACAAATTCAATTAAAAAAACAATCACATGCATAAATTCTTTGGAAGTACATGCAGTTTTCTTAGTATATAAAAAGCACGAAAAATAGGAAAATCCATCGTCCAGTGTTGCCTGTAGTCCTGGAAATAAAATCTGTCAGATCTTAATCCGAACAAAAAAATCGTTCGTATTCCCTGTCTGTTATTAACCAATACATACCCTTTAGTTAAATCTTACTTTATTATTTATCGATCATGTATCTTAGACTAAGAGGCTAAGATATCTGTAGTCTATACTGATGTAATGGCTATTATTGTTACCAATGTCACATTGTTAATACGATATCGTAATTATGAACATGAATCGATGTTTAAATGAGCTTATTTTTTTATATATGAAAAAAATATATTTCCATGAAAAAAATGCGCTTTTTACATGTACATGCCTTCATACTTTAATTAACTAATTAAAAAATGTTATATTAACAAATAAAACATGTGATTTGGGGTTATTTCATTGCTCTCTACATTCAGAGTATAGAAGGTGATGGTTATTTACCTAAAGTTTAAAAAAAATATATATTTGCATTGTATTTTTAGAAAAAAAGGCAAAGATATTTACGTACTTTGAAATGCCGCATTGTTTCAATATTTGATTTAAACATATATTAAAACAATTTCAATCGAATACGAGACATGATTCATAAAATCATCAATGAAACACTTGACCACAAATGCGGACATTATAACCACATAAATTGTATTACTTTAGAAACTAATTTAAATTAATATTGGGTAAGTAAAAAATGGGATATTTAATATTTTATAGACTGGCTTCTTTGATGTTATAATAATCAAATATTCATAGCCGATGCTGTTTGACATGCAATTAGTTTTTATATTTTATACTAAGATACATTTAGTCTAAAAGTTTCATTAAACCGGTATTATTGTTTATTATTTCTATGGTTATCTATTTTATTAATAAAATACACCATAAAAACCCGACCAGTTTGACATTTGTGTCGCTTTCACAGAAGAGAATCTGTAGCCAGAATATCAATTCTACATGGACGAACATGTTCAATTAAATGTTAAACGTTTTGTAATAAATTCGAATAACATATTATTTAAAGCACATTTGTCATCCCTCTCTTAAAATATGGCAACAAAATAATTATATCTTGTTGTAATGTGTATTTTAAGATATACGGGAATTTATTAATCACATTTTTCTGATTCTATATTTATTATATATATGTTTCTAGTTATTTAAAACTACCTTGACAATGAACTACTGCCCATTTTTTATGAATATACCCTTGGAGATATAACTGTTCGTGATAACGTATTGGCCTGTGACCAGTTATTCGCCATACTTTATTTTAACTCGAATGATTACGTAACCAACGCGAATAAAACATTTCATTTTTCAAACACATTTATATTCCGCTCAGTAAACATGTATACATATACTGAGTAACACAGACATACGCAAATCTGTGTTTGGAAACGCTAAAAGGTAATAAACAAAAATATGCGTGTGTGTGTGTTCGCCAAAAGGTGTGACAGAATTTCTTATCTTCCAAGACCGGATCAACTTATTTTAATTATATTTAAAAATAAATATAAAAATATATTCCCGATACGGAAATGATATGAATAATTTCATTAGGATTATACCGACAAATCAGATTTATAAAAAAAATATCACTCTTATCAGGTATAGCGAGATAAACTATTTTTTTTCGATAAAGGTATTTAGTATAATAGTCACCATTTTTTTTTAATAATTGTTTAATTCGACTCTGTTAAAAATGTTAACACAAATACATACAATGAGCAAATACACATACAAGCGGGCGAAAGATACGTGTAGTAGGCATAGTGAGCGAAATTTGCATGCATTCGTTTCGTCGGTGTTAAAATCTTTTTAGTGATATTCCTGAGAAGGAAATACTAGTTTTAAATATGTATGTAGGTGATGATAATATATGCATTGTGTATGTGAATGTGTGGCGTGGTCCACGGAGATGACGAGGAACAGTGTAGCAGGTCTGGCCATCATTCTATAAGTGGCTGCCGGCCGATATACACGTCTATGGCCCGGCATATATAACCGACCGAACGATATTTATAATACCGCGAAACTATATAGTGAGACATTGTTGTAATAAACACATATAAAGCAAACCTAACTGTGACTAAAGTGATCGTGTTCTTTTATCGCTGTGATAAATAGAGCGATACGCGAGTGCCTTCTAACCCAGTGCCTTAATAACATTGTAGTTTTAATGTTTTACTGAATACCACCATGCCATTCAAGGGCAAGAAAAACAAAGAGGCGTCCTCTTCGGACCAGACCTCGTCATCCACCACCACCACCAAGAGTAGCAGCATCAAGAAGAGTACCAGTTCAAGTTCGGTGTCGTCGACTACTCAAAAAGTTTATACCACGAGTGCAGGAAAAACCGTTCGTTATATAGATATCAAAGTTGAGGAAGACGATCCGTTGATGATCACGGATATTTCGGATAATCATTCCGTGGGTAGCGCCTCCGCTCTCTCTGATTTTTACAATAGTCATCCTCATTACATCATCACGGAGGCCCCGTCTATTCCTGACCTTTCCATCGCAGACACGGCTGTCGCTGGTCCTGAAATCATCGATGATATGTCGAGACTGCACACGGGGGAGTTCGTAACCGGCCAACAATCTTCGTCTTCCAAACATTCTTCATTCGAAAATAGCTCCTCTTCTCATAACCAATCGACAGATGCGACAACCCAACGCTTTAACACTGCCTTCGTGTCTTCGCCGGGTCAAAATATTTCAGGGTCGTTTCTAGAGTCGGAGAGAGGTCATATATCGGCCCACGAAAATATCAACAATAAACCTTCGACTGAAGATAAAAGTGCCAAAAGTGAAATCGTATCAAAAGACGGTGACACGAAATATTTCAAATCATCAAGTCAAACATCACAACAGAGTGTAAGCTCTGAACACAAGTCATCTTCGTCGAGTTATGCCGTTGAAATTGTAGACGGCAAGGAAAGAATAATTGATAATACCAACAGAGAATGGGGAAACAAACACGAAGCATCCACTGCCGAAGCTACACATAATATCGAAGGAACAGGTATTTCAACTCAATCTGATTATGCTAAAAGATCTATCGACGATAGAGCTATATATGATTCGGGAAAGCCTGGAGATAAATCGTTTTTTGATTACGCGTCATCTGATTCAACGAAAATACTAAAGACCAAAGATGGCAAGATTATACAATCATCCAACGAAGTAAATCACGATGCTAATATGATCGAAGATATAAAATCTAGCTATTTATTGCAACCAATTGAAAAACAAACTATTTCGGATAAAAAAGATAAATTATTTGATGGAAAACAAAGTGTCAAATCCTTAGATGACCGTAGTTCAACCGAAGTGCAACAAACGTCTAGTAAAACTCAAAAAACGACCGGTACTTCAGAATCTCATGTAGAAAAGTATACGATTGAGAAAGTAGACGGTAAAGAAAATATTATTGATAGGCAAAAAAGAGAATGGGGAAGCAGTCAAACAACGGGAAGTAAAGAAGTTTCTTCTAGTCGTTCTGGTACCGGAATAAATACAGAAAATGAATATCTTAGGAAAGATTTCAATGACAAATTATCTTACGACACCGGTAAGCCCGGAGAGCAGCCATTAGTGCAAGGATTATCAAGTGAACATATTAAACATGTCAAAAATGATGAAGAATTAATATCAAAGTCAAATGTTGTTACTTACGATTCAGCAGGTACTTCTATCGAGTCTTCGACTTCTCAAAAAAATCTAAAACAAAATGAAAATAATCAATTAGATGTGGATTTGGTCAATGTAGATAAACAAAATTTGACACAAAAAAATCAATTGAAGTCTTCATTGGTTTCTAACACAGATTCCACTAATACTACTACTAGAAATGAATCATCTGTGTATGAAACAAGTACTAGTCAAAAGTCCTCGGAAATTAAATCGTCTCACATTGAAAGAATACCTGGTGATACTACAATTACTACACAAACATACATTATTAAAGATGGGGTGAAAACCTTAGTTGATTCTAAGACTGAAAATTTTGATGGGGAAGCAATCCAAGTTGACAACACAGGTGGTGGGAAAAATTCATCTGGTAAATCTGTCATCACGACGGAATGCGTTTATGTTATCGAAAATGGCGTAAAACGTCTGGTTGATTCAAGATTAATAAAATCGACGGTGGATGAAGATCATCAAGGATCAACAAAAATAATAACAGATCATAAAGATACTAAATCTCAACGTATCCAATCGAATGTTGACAGCCAAAATACTGAAGTAGTGTGTGTTATTGAAAATGGTATTAAAACATATATCACCAGACCTAAAAAAACTACTCAAAAACCAACCTCTGAAGTATTTATATCACATAAAAATGATGCAGGTGATAGTTCCACAACTACTTACACCTACATTATAAAGGATGGAATTAAAACATTAGTCGATTCTAATACTATAAACTCTCTTAACACTGATAATAATATCTCAAAGGATACAAATATCATATCGACAACTCACGAGAGCACTTCCGAAAAAGTAAAGGATTCAAAATCTTCTTCTCAATCTACTTACAAATCAGAACATGGATCTAAACACTCCATAGATTCTCAAAACGTATCTGATACAACTAAAATTAACATTGGAGTAAACGAAGATGTAAAAGATGTCATATGTGTTATTGAAAACGGAATCAAAACATATATTACTAAAACACCAAAAAAAGTCCAAGAATCCAAGTCGTCAACCTCAGATATCACATCAGATGAAAGTTTTCTTCTAAGAGCTCTTCGGAATTTATTTCCAAAGAGAATGTGACAGGAGAATCTTCAACAACTACTTATAAATATATTATAAAAGACGGCCAAAAAATTTTGGTAGATTCTAAAACTGAAAAAAATCCTCAACATGGCGTCGAAAAGCATGTCACAAAAGGCAAAAAAGAATTCGTCATTCATGAAGACAAAAATAATGAGGTTGTAACAGGAAAAACTGAAACATCTAGTGAATCTATTTTTGTCGTAGAAGATAATAAACGTCAGTTGATTGATTCAAGAGAATCTAAAACTTCTGAAAAGTCAAAGGAAGATTTAAAAAAGGGTGCCAAAATAAAGAATCTCGCTGATCAGGATAATGAAGTCGTTTGCGTTATTGAAAACGGAATCAAAACATATATTACTAAAACACCTAAAAAGATCCAAGAATCCATGTTATCAACCACAGAAAATACATCAGATGAGAAGTTTTCTTCTAAGAGCTCTTCAGAATTTATTTCTAAAGAGAACGTGACAGGGGAATCTTCAACAACTACATACAAATATATCATTAAAGACGGCAAAAAAATTTTGGTAGATTCTAAAACTGAAAAAATTCCTCAGCATGGCGTCGAAAAGCATGTCACGAAAGGCAAAAAAGAATTCGTCATTCATGAAGACAAAAATAATGAGGTTGTAACCGGAAAAACTGAAACATCTAGTGAATCTATTTTTGTCGTAGAAGATAATAAACGTCAGTTGATTGATTCAAGAGAATCTAAAACTTCTGAAAAGTCAAAGGAAGATTTAAAAAGGGATACCAAAATAAAGAATCTCACTGATCAGGATAATGAAGTTGTTTGCGTTATTGAAAACGGAATCAAAACATACATTACTAAAACACCTAAAAAGATCCAAGGATCCAAGTCATCAACCACAGAAAACACATCAAATGAAAAGTTTTCTTCTAAGAGCTCTTCAGAATTTATTTCCAAAGAGAACGTGACAGGGGAATCTTCATCAACTACTTATAAATACATAATAAAAGATGGACAAAAAATCTTAGTCGATTCAAAGACTGAACATGTTCCTCAGCAAGGCATAGAGAAAATAGTACATAAAGATAAAAAAGAATTCACTTCATTCGATAGTAAAGATGGTGAAATTGTCAAAGGTAAAACTGTAAAGTCTACTGAATCTATTTATGCCTTGGAAGGTGACCGTCAACATGTGGTTGACTCTAAAAAAAGTTCAATGATTACAGAAAAACGCGAAACCGTCGATGAAAGTAAGAAAGTCGATATGTTTACGCAAGATTCTGAAATCAAGGATAAAAGAACAATCAATGAAAATGTAAAATATGTAGTCGAAAATGGTATTAAAACCATGCTTCAACAAACTCCTCAAAAGAATCCTATTCAAAAAACGAAGAAAGATCAAGCGTCAAGCTCAGACAAAAACATACATAAAGATGAGAAAATTCAATCGGAATCAACTACCACAGATTCAAACATAAAATATGTTACAGAAAATGGTATAAAAACTATCATTCAACCAAAAGATACTAAAAAAACATCCCCTGAAAAAGAAAAACCTGAAAAATTCACAACAAATCAAACTAATATTACAAAAGAATTTAAAACATCCATACAAGAAAATACAGATATAAAATTAACAAATACATCCGAAACAGATATTAATTTATCTTTTATTACGAACGAGTATTATGTTGATGGCAAAATTTCTGATAAATCACCAACAAAGGGTAGCTCCAAAAAACCGAGTGAAAAAACGAAACCCTCAACTGAAGAAACGTCTGATAATAAAGATGTAAAATATGTAATCGAAAAGGGTATTAAAACACTTATTCAACCAAAAAAACCAACGAGAAAGGACGATAAAAAATCTCCAGAGAGAATAAATAAAGGAAATACTCCTCAAGATTCTGATTCATTAAAAAAGAAACCTACACAAACATTAGGAAAAAATAAGAATGATACATCCGTTTCAGAAGAGTTTATAAGTAATGTATCTGATACTAAAACATCGACCACCAAATCAAGCGAAAGTAAATCAACTACTTCGTTTACATCGAAAACGGATGATGTGACCGAAACATCTCATAAAGAGTCATCAAGAAAAACTACACTCGATGATAAGAATGATGAAGAAAACGTAAAGTATGTTATCGAAAATGGTATAAAAACTACAATTTATCCAAGGAAAAAAGATGTTCCCAAGGAAAAGCTATTGGATGAATCCGATACTACCAAATATTCTGAAATATATAAAAATTCAGAGAGCGATGAAGCAACAAAAACATCTGTTAAATACATAATAGAAAACGGGGTAAAAACATATTTATATCCAAACCAAAATATAAGTAAATTAGAAAGTTCTACAACCAGTACAGATCATACGGATATCCAAAACGTTTCCACATTTTTAAAAACTGAAGAGTTACACACCGATACAGGAATATACGAAACATCTACAAAAATATTCAGTGGTGATAAAATGCCCAAAGATAAAGTTACACCTGTTACCAAGAAATCACCCGAAAAAGATGTTAATTATGTAATCGAGAACGGCATTAAGACAACTATACATCCGAAAGGAAAATCTCCAGATAAAAAACAACCAAAGGACGCAAAATCTGATTCACAAGTCGAAACTCACAATATTGAATCGACCATTACGAAAAATATTAGATCGGAAACACACAAAGATAGTTCAAAAGAATCATCGATTGAAACTTTTGATAAAGTATCGGAAGTAATCACGACTTCACCACGCCAACCTTCGAAAGAGAAATCCGATAAGCCAAAATCCCGAAAAGATAAACCAGATGAGCCAGTGAAAGAAAACGATGACGTGAATTTTGTCATTGAAAATGGTATAAGAACTGTAATCCAACCAAAAACCAAAAAGGATTATCCGACAAAACCAACCGATATTGATGAATCGACTGAAAAATTCACAACGACTAGTAAAGTAACAGACATAAAGGATTTCCATTCTTCTGTTACTTCAAATACCACGGATATTAATAGATCCTTTATTATTAATGGGTCAACGATAGATGACTCGAAAATTATAAAGTATATAGATGCAAAACAAAGTATTCCTAAAGATTTACAAGAAAAAGAAAAGCCTACACAATTCGTTGTTGAAAATGGTATCAAAACAGTGATTCAGCCGAAATCTCCCAAACAACCAAACGAACATGACAAAAAACCTAAACAACCAAGCGAAGTTGACAAAAAACCCAAACAACCAATCAGTGATAAGAACAAAGCTCAACCTACAGAGCAGCCCGATGAGAAACGCCCCAAGAAAGATGATGATTTGCCCAAATACATCACCGAAAATGGTGTCAAGACTCTTTTAAACCCCAAAAAGTCGACTCCTCAATCAAAAAAACCAAAAGATGTTTCACCAGTTAAGGAGTTGGTTCCCATCGATCGTACTTCATTAGATCAGTTGGACATTTATTCGACTGTAAAAGAATTTAACACCAGCACTACAGAGGTCACAAAACAAGCTTTCCAAATTGAAAAGAAGACGAGCAAAGTTGAAGTGGTGAAATATGTGATTGAAAATGGCGTTAAAACTAAAGTAGTTACTTACGAAGACGCTAAAGTGGACGAAAATGTAAATACGGCAAAATTCGTGGATCGAAGTATCGTTTCGGATGTCAAAAAAATTGTGAGTTGCAAATAACTATCTTTATTCTGAAACACGAGATGTTTATAATTTTTATTTTTTACTTACAGACGGACTCCCGAACAAATCAGGTAACCCACGATGTTGTGGACAAGTCTGTTATCACAAAAGACGTGAAAGTGTTAAGAGATGATAAAACCAGCATGATACACAGCACTGATGTCAAGGTGACTAAATATGATGAAAAATCTCCTGAAAGGAAGAAACCTCAGGATAAGAAGCCTAGAGACGAGTCTCCCGGAAAGAAGAAACCCAAAGAACCTTCTAAGCCTGTAGAAAAATGTGTTTGCGAAATATGTACATGCGGGTAAGTTTCTGACGAATATAGATTTGTATTCACTCCAATGTGATTAATAATTTATTTGTACAGCCGGTATCTTTTAATTCAAGTGTTGATTCATGCGAAATTGAATGAAGTCAAAAAAATATTCCATCCCATCCCACAGCCTAGTTTTATCTAAAAAAATAATTGATATGCATAAACACGCTTGTAGGCTCAATCCAATAAATAACGTGACTTTAAATTCAATAGTCATACGACAGTAAAGTTGACTTTTTAACCATCGAATTCAAATGCACAGTTTTTGAATAGAGTAAATCATGGACTGACATCATCGCATACTTTAAATAACCAAGCACTGGTAAGAGTTGCAAAAATACGATAAAGGCATCACCCAAAATGCATATTTTTTTATGTGATTGTAATCCAGTAAACTCAATATGACGAATTATGTAATTTTAATGTACCTGAATACGTATGTTCAAACCATGAGTCATCCATTTAACAGATGAGGCAAGTTTCCAATGACCTTAGATGGAAAAAAAAACATAGTTCTCATTGTTGCGACATGGTTCATGTACTTGAAACCATAACAAAACGTGTGAAGGATTATATAATAATAGGGTTCTTTTATGTATTTTGAATCAACAGCCAAAATTTATAATATTGCTGGTGAAATTTCGTAAAAAAATCATGTTTTTATGAACAGTTTATTGTGAAAAAATCACATAATGATGAAACCGCGGCGGGAATTAATTTGCTTCATTCACGTGCATTTTTACATGTGAACATCATTCAATAATTTTGACAAAGTAATTTAATTCCTGCTTCATTTAAATGAATAATAATTGTGAGAGTATAGTTTAATTTGATAAATCAACCATGTATCTATTGAATGAAAATCCGGGGCAACTGTTTATGCCAGATCGACAGAGCGTAAAATACGCTCTCTTTAACATACGCAACAATTTACTTTCCAACAATTGATTAATAATATATAAATATTATTTAATTCCAAAATATGCGCTTGTTGATAATTCAAAAGCTATCTGTTTGACAGAATTTCCTATCTTATCTTGCTACTTCTTTAAACGAACCTCGATTGAATCGGTCAGACTTAATTAATCAGTATTTTCAATAGCCACAGAGTATGTGGTGAAGATGTATACTATTATTTTGCGGTTTAAGGGTGACTAAAACAGTTTTTTTTAAACAGTTCACCCATAACTACAAGCCGGACATACTAAAATGCAATTTATCATTATGTATTTTTAGTTATTACCATTGTTCTAAACAATAGATGGAAACAGAGATTGTTCCGCTCGAAACAATCGCTTTTTCACATAATTTGAAACAAATAACGTTACAAATTCAAGGACACTATATATATAAATGACTTGAAAAATTTATTCACAAAACACATCAATATTTGTTTTGCAATGAATGTGGCTCACTCGTTTTGCTCAGATTTAACAGAGCAACGGGTCATCATCTATTTAACCTTAATAAATCAAACGCAGGGTTATCTATTTTTTACTCGTTTAACATATAATCAAATGTGTTACCTTTTTCGTTAATATTTTTATCTCTAGAATATTATAATATCGAGGTGATTGATAAGCATAATATTTTTTATATTGAAATTTCCACTGCACGATGAATGTATGTATATCGGTGTTGGATGTCTAATGCCTCTTTCGGTCAATATTACGAGTGTCTAATTTTTCTCATTAGTTATTAATAACGTTGTCGTAGCCCTGTAGTTTGGTTTGGTATCGGCGACGATGATGTCATTCATGATGGCTGTGGCTTTGATATGGTCATTTCTTTACCAACAAGGCGAAGCAAACCAGTTTCTGCGTAGGCGGCCTCCCACCACCCACCCATCCGCCTACTGCCAGCTCCTTGCAACAAATACTCTCATACTTTTGTACACAATCAAAAATTCATACCTATGTAGTTTCTAATGTGTTTGAAACAACGTCCAAAATAGCTACACCCTGGGATATTTTTATGAAGCAAACATAAAAGGCAGCAAACGTTTGCAGACATCGTCGATGCGGCGTTTGACCATTTTTGGTACATATTAGAAAGTCTCGTGTATCGGTATAGGTAATAATTACATTACATAACCTAGAACAGCTGCAAATATTATGTCTACTCGCTACCACCAATATATATTAACAAAACTTGATATATAAATGTCAAGATGGCGGACCAAGCAGATGAGTTTGACTGATACAATACTGTAATCAAGGTGATTAAACAAAATTCATACGACTTGACATTTAGCGCGCTCAACTCTCAACTCAGACTCGTATACTTGGTTCGCCATCTTGATATTTATACATCCAGTTGTATGGCCTGCTAATATATCGGTAGTATCGGTCTACTACACAAACTAATGAAATATTTTCATCCAGTTTACGTTAATTAGTATTCCCCACGATTGCGATGACACAATAGTTCTAAATTAAAATGTCAACGAACTTTCAATTATGGATGTATACATATATGAATTCGATTATCATTAATTATCACAATATTCAGAAAATTTCATTTGAATAATGAAATATTTTGCTGCTAAATATAATTATAGTCGGACAAGATTGTAGGCGATTTTTACGATCTATTTTTTCCAGTTTAGAATAAAGCGCTCACGATTAAAAAATATAAATATTAAATGGTAGCACACCAGTCAAAACAAGTTTCTTCAAAGAACGGGACACTCTGGAATTCGGCAATGTGAATAAAACAATAGCACGAATCTTGCAGAGTCGCCATCTTAATTGAAAAATATTTCAAGATGGCTGTTATTGAGAAATTGCAGCCAATGCGAACATCCGCTGTACAAGAATGTGTGCAATCTTCTAAAATATTCACACCAAAAGTTGCTCCATTAAGAAGTTAGCGGAAATTTCTGAAACAATAATAGAAATAAAATAATTGGAGTATATAAATATAGGAATAAGTATAATATTTCGACATTTTCATATTGTGGCCGTGACATTGAAAACAGATCGATCGTGGTCAATATTGGTTGAATAATATGTTACTGTTGATTATGTGAAAAGGGCTATTTTTATCCCAACACACAGACCGATTATTTTTTCAATACAATCATGGGGTGGCAAAATGGAACGGTAGTTATAATTATATGAAGGTCGATCGGCGAGACAGGCTGATTTTTAAAAATGACATTTTTTAATAAATAAAAATACACATTTATATGAGTAAGCACATCCATCACAAAACTAATGCCACCACGCCATATCGATTTGTAACGAATAACTTAACACCTAATAATAGACCAAAATTTTCGTTAATATAAATTCTAAGTATGCCTCGTATAACTCATATTTTTATAATAAATTAAATCGATAGTGTAGGCTCGTGTTGAAATATTTTAAGTTACTCCTTTTACGGAAGGTTGTTTGGCGCCCGTCGCGCCATGTCGATGAGCACAAAATAAAAAGTTTCGATATCGAATCTGGGATAGTACCCATATATATTGTAGCTAATAATATATCTTAAAATAATAATGTTGATTGAAATATCACTATTTCTTTATCATGAGAAAAACGTGTAGGTATTCTTGGTAAATGACTACTTTGAACTGTTATGACTACAGCGTTTAACTTTAAAATACGTACTTCGTTCTTTGAAAGACTGTGGAATTTTGTACAGTAATTAATTAGAAATAAACAAACACTATCGCCATAGTGATTAAACTGTGACTTAACCTACTGAACTCCATTGATTTTCACAAGCTTTCGAGCCGTACGTTATTTGTAATGTTGACTTTTGCATCTTAGCTGATAAACACAAGACAACAAGTTTTACAAGCATACAAATAATTTAAATAAAATATTGTTAATACGATAATTTATTCTAGTCAAAATAATAATTATGAAAAAAATATTGACTTTATTGTAATATTATTTGAAAAAATATAAACAGAGTATTCCGAAGTCCGTATCTACGGAGATAGCCCAGTTTTATATGACACACTTATACTGCGCATGTCTACAAATATGTTGTATTTCTAACTACCCCCAGTAACCGTTATAGACTACCCCGCGACGAACGTTTACTGAAAATGAATATTTGACCCAAAAATAATTCGTCAATAATCGGTTTCTCTAAAATGAATTATTTATTTTTAAATCACAGATCAAATACTGTGGATTCAAATATTTTTTCGTGTAGTGATGGTGAAGCTCCTTACATCTATCAAACTTTTTAATTTTTCACATGTTGCTTACTCAACTCCCTTCAATCCCCGAACACCATACGTGGTACTATAAAAATACCGATGAAAACTATATACTATCTAAACGATTGAAGAAACAATATAAAAGGTGCCAGGTTTACATTCTTAGTGGTTGAAAATTAATTGTTTGTATTATTTTTTTATTTTCAGACGTCATACATGTCCACATGGAGAACCCCAAGAACCTATTTTTATCGAAGATAAAAGCGTCCACCATGTAACTGCGTATAGACAAGAATATGACGAAAAACACGTTGATCGCTATCGTCCAACTCGACCCGAAGATCATCTTCACCCTGAGGGAGAATTTGAACGCCCTCATCCTCAAAAATGGAGCCCAGCTGAGCGTCCAGAAGTGAAAAGACCATGTGACAATCTTAAGCCTGAAGGAGAATTTCAAAAACGTCAACCTCAAGATGGGCTCCGGGCGATAGAGCACCAGTCAAAAAACCACAGGATAATTTAAAACCTGAGGGACAATTTGAGTCACCTGACAGACCAAAATGGTCTCCCGCGGAAAGACCTAAAATGCAAAAACCAAAAGACAATTTAAAACCAGAAGGAGATTTTGAGAGACCTGAAGTACAACAATGGAAGCCAGGTGATAGAGCTCCTGTGAAAAAACCACAGGACAATTTGAAACCAGAGGGTGATTTTAAATCACCAGAAAAAACAAAGTGGGTGCCTAGCAAACGACCGGAAATGAAAAAACCCATTGATAATTTAAAGCCTGAAGGTGATTTTGAAAGACCTGAAAAATCACCATGGGGCCCAGGTGACAGAGCTGATATAATTAGAAGACCTGATAACATAATAACTCAAGGACCATTTACAGGTGAGGTTTATATAAAAAATACGAATTAAATAATATATTAAAATGACAATAAAAAAAAATTACTTTCAGATGATACAACTTCAAAATTAGAATATAAAGGTGAACCAGGAGAAAGACCGCGACCTGTAAGGAGAAATACGTGGACAAAAATCGAAGGCGAAATGCAAACAGATACTTCAAATAGATCAGAATACATCGATCATACAAAAAATATAGTTTTCCAAAAAACGCAAACATTAAGAGCCCGAGACGACAACTTGAAAACAGAAGGACAAACGAATTTTATTACATCAAATCAAACTGATTTCACTGAAAAAAATGTAGATGTAGAAAGAACCTCGCGTAGACGAACTTGGACAAAAGAAGATTTTGAAAAGTTTTACTCTATTAAAAACGAATCCAACACGACGACATCTCAAGATGTTTATAAAATAATAGATCAAACAGATGTGCGACAGACACAAATCACAAGAACTGATAATTTGGTCATGTTAGGTAAATTTGATACCACAACTATGAATAAGCAAGACTTCACGCCTCAATTATTTACTAGAGTTGAACAAAAGAAACCAGTAGATAATTTGAGACCTGAAGGTGTATTTGAACGTCCAGAAAAGCCTGGATGGAGTCCAGCCGAACGACCAAAACAAAAGAAGCCTACAGATAATCTCTATCCCGAAGGAGACTTTACTCGGCCAGAGCATCCAGAATACGAAAAGGCAGACAGGCCTAAAGCGATTAAGCCATTTGATAATCTTAAGCCTGAGGGTGACTTCGAAAGACCCGAACGCCAAAAATACAGACCCGGGGAAAGGCCCGAAGCTTCGAAGCCATCTGATAATTTGAAACCTGAAGGTGAATTCGAACGTCCAGAAAAACCTGGATGGAGTCCAGCCGAACGACCACAACAGAAAAAGCCGAAAGATAATCTCTATCCAGAAGGTGCATTCGAAAAACCGAAACCACAAGAATGGTCCCCGGCAGAAAGACCCAAACAGAAGAAACCCGCTGATAACCTCTATCCCGAAGGAGACTTTACTCGGCCAGAGCATCCAGAATACCAAAAGGCAGACAGGCCTAAAGCGATTAAGCCATTTGATAATCTAAAGCCTGAGGGTGACTTCGAAAGACCCGAACGCCAAAAATACAGACCCGGGGAAAGGCCCGAAGCTTCGAAGCCATCTGATAATTTGAAACCTGAAGGTGAATTCGAACGTCCAGAAAACCTGGATGGAGTCCAGCCGAACGACCACAACAGAAAAAGCCGAAAGATAATCTCTATCCAGAAGGTGCATTCGAAAAACCGAAACCACAAGAATGGTCCCCGGCAGAAAGACCCAAACAGAAGAAACCCGCTGATAACCTCTATCCCGAAGGAGACTTTACTCGGCCAGAGCATCCAGAATACCAAAAGGCAGACAGGCCTAAAGCGATTAAGCCATTTGATAATCTAAAGCCTGAGGGTGACTTCGAAAGACCCGAACGCCAAAAATACAGACCCGGGGAAAGGCCCGACGCTTCGAAGCCATCTGATAATTTGAAACCTGAAGGTGAATTCGAACGTCCAGAAAAACCTGGATGGAGTCCAGCCGAACGACCACAACAGAAAAAGCCAAAAGATAATCTCTATCCAGAAGGAGCATTCGAAAAACCGAAACCACAGGAATGGTCCCCGGCAGAAAGACCCAAACAAAAGAAGCCTACAGATAACCTTTATCCCGAAGGTGACTTTACTCGGCCAGAGCATCCAGAATACCAAAAGGCAGACAGGCCTAAAGCGATTAAGCCATTTGATAATCTTAAGCCTGAGGGTGACTTCGAAAGACCCGAACGCCAAAAATACAGACCCGGGGAAAGGCCCGAAGCTTCGAAGCCATCTGATAATTTGAAACCTGAAGGTGAATTCGAACGTCCAGAAAAACCTGGATGGAGTCCAGCCGAACGACCACAACAGAAAAAGCCGAAAGATAATCTCTATCCAGAAGGAGCATTCGAAAAACCGAAATCACAGGAATGGTCCCCGGCAGAAAGACCCAAACAGAAGAAACCCGCTGATAACCTCTATCCCGAAGGAGACTTTATACGGCCGGATCATCCAGAGTATAAGAAGGCTGATCGATCCAAGCCTACTCTTCCATCTGACAATTTGAAGCCAGAAGGAGAATTTATTAGACCTACGAAACCAGAATGGAGCCCTGCCGAGAGGCCTAAACAAATTCGACATGAAGATAATTTAAGATTGGAAGGCGAATTTGCTCAAAGAAAAATAGACCAAGTAAACATTACTGAAAGACGTCAAATTATTAAACAACAAGACACTCTCAAAAGTGAAGGTGAATTCATCGATCACCATGCGAGAAATGAATTTACTGTCACTAAAGGGGAAAGAGCTGAAATCGTTCGTAGAGAAGACAATTTAAAAATGGAAGGAGAGATGAGTCAGCAAAGAAGTCGCGATGACTATTCCATTACCAAGGGAGAAAGAGCGGCCATTGTAAGGCATGAAGACAATCTCAAAGTAGAAGGCGAATTTATTGAACGTTGTTCTCGTAATGATTATTCAAGTATTAAAGGGGAAAGAGTTGATATTATTAAACATGAAGATAACTTGAAGTTGGAAGGTGAGTTCATAGATATGAAGCAAAAAGTAGATTATAATACTATTGTTAAAGGAGAAAGAGCTGAGGTTGTAAAACATTCCGACAATCTTACAATAGGGGGTGAATTTATTGGACACAAATCATCAGAAGATTATTCAAATACTCGAGGAGAAAGAGCAGATGTAATCAAAAGAAAAGATAATCTAAGAATGGAAGGTGAATTCCATGAATACAGACGTAGAGACGAATATAATAGTACGCTAGGAGAAAAAGTTACAGTAATAAAGCACGAAGACAACTTGAGGCTGGAAGGTGATTTTGAAAAGGTGGATAAATCCGTAATACTGCAAGGTGAAAAACGAACTCTGATCAGACAAGTAGATAATTTGAGACCTGAAGGTGAATTTGAAAGGCCACACAAGTCACAATGGAGCCCAGCAGAGAAATTGAATATAGTAAAGCATCCAGATAATTTAAAACCAGAAGGTGATTTTGAAAAAAGAATCAAACCCACTGTAGGACCTGGTGAACGAAGATCGCCCATTAAACACGCTGATAATTTACATCTAACAGGAGATATCGATACTCCATCAAAGGACAAATGGTCACCGGCAGAAAAACCTAAAATAATTAAGCCAAAAGATAATCTTAAACCTGAAGGATATTTCGAAAGGCCTCAAACCCAAGCAATGAGCCCTGGTGAAAGAAGAACACCTATTAGACATCCAGACAATTTATTCCCAGAAGGTGATTTTGAAAGACCAAAAAATGTATCATATGGTCCATCTGAGCGAGCAGATATTGTTAAACACCCTGACAACTTAAAAATGGAAGGAGAATTTATGGGCACTCATAAATCCAAAGATGATTTTAAACCAGTCATTGGTGAAAGATCTTCAATCAAAAAACCTAAAGATAATTTAAATATATGTGGTGAGTTTACGGATACTACAATACAAAAAAGTCAATTCATCCATCAGAAGGGAGAGAGAGCTGAGATAAGAAAACATGAGGATAGTATTAAAATCGGATCAGGAAGCATGGAAAGTACTACAGTGAACAAACAAAGCTACAAATCTTCAAGAGAAGAAACTAAAGCTGCCGCGGGTAAATCACTCATGAATAAACGCAGGCACATGGAATCTAGTATTTCATTGGGAGAAGATGTATCTGCCATGAAAACTACGAATCAATCCAATTATAATACTTATACAAAACGAACCGTAAAAGACAATGCACTGCTAAAAGTAGAAAATAAATCTCAACAATCTGATCAAACAAGTAAAACACTAAATGATGGCACAGTTATCATTGTAAAGAAGACTATAACAACCAATCAAGGTAAAGATATAAACCAAAATGGATTACTGTGTACCGACTCGATTGATATTGGTAAAAGTGAAAGACATTCTATTGCAAATAGTAAAACTATTTCTCGTAATGAAGTTTTGAAGTCTGCTTCAGAAATTAAAATAGCAAGCAGTACAAAATCATCACATAAATCTTCTGAAGAAATGAATCATACTAAATCAACTTCTCTACAAACAAATAATAATTCCACCTCAAATATATCAGAAAGCAGTGGACAAAGAATCGAGCACAGAGGTATTTCTAAAAGTTCATCGACAGAAATGAGAAACATTATAACTGGTCAAACTTCTACAAAAACAGAATCTTCTCTCAAAGATACTCAAAGTAATAGTCACCATAGAAAAATATCCGAATTAACATCAGAAGGTGAAATGGCAAATGCAGTCCTCCATCGAAAGGGTGTGACTACATCTAGCGAAGCTCTTCACAGTATAAGTTCAGCTGCTGCTGCTCAAAGAAGAAGCATTTCAAATTTGACAGAACAGGGTCAATATATGAATCGAGCAACCGAAAGAAGAAGTTTGAGTTCAATGCATCAATCAGCAAAAGAAAATGTAGGAATTATCAATCAACATTGCAACGTCCACGGCACTCAAAGTCAACACGGTCGAAGATCGGGACATTCAACAGTAACAACATACCAAGTTATTGAGAGACCACAAAAAATAATTCAACGTGATAACCTAAGCATAGGAGGTCAATTTTATGGCCAATCAGAAGCAAAATCTTATGGAAATTTCAGTCAATCTTCACAATCAACAATAAACAGAGTTGAAAAAGTTGTGAGAAAATCAAACACATCACATATTTCACTGGGAGACTCCACAACAACTTCATCCACAAGTTATAAAAAAGAATATGTTCCTAGAATATCGGGTCCATGTCCCGCATCCCTATTGGAAACACCAAAAACTCCATTCAAACACACTCGAGACACAAAAACTCACAAGTTTTACATGCCTACAGTAACTCATTGATATTGTCCCTTAATCATGATATTCATTCCATTGTTTAATATTTTTTTTATAAAATATAAAAACTGTGATATGACGCGCTCCCCTCAATTTTTTGTCTTTTTCAATGAAAAGCTATATTCTTTACGCTGTTTCATATATTTTATGTGTTACAATTATTATTATTTTGAATTTCTTTATAACCTTTGCAACTAAATGTTTATTTTGCTTATTGTGTTTAACATATTTTTTTTTATATTTGTCGCTTTATATGTTATTACAATAAATGCACTTTATTAAAACCGTTTTTTTTTATGTCCATGCACAATTATTCATAATATGATTCATACACATATCATTAATCTAAATATCATACAATCACTATTGGCGGCTCAATTTTTACATATCTTTCTGATATACATAATATAAAAATATCTTACCATTTTTATTTGCATCTGTGATAATAATGATGTTTGAATTTCTTTACTACACAATTTGAAATAAGGTATATACACAAAACTGACAAAACACATTTAAATTCTATTGTTTTCTGTAGCAGAATTTGAAGGTTTGTTTTTTTTATGATTCTACAATATGTTTAGATTCCATCAACTTGAGAAATTATTATTTCTCATCGGAGATATTTATAATCTTAATAAGACTCAAAAATTTATGGAAGCAGAAGGATAAAATATTTAGACAGTCATATGTGTTGTTTATTTTATTTTAATATACAAAGTCTGAGCCTGATCGACGTAATATAACAACAGACAGAAATATAAAGCATAACAACAGCCTTATTAACTAATAAAGAAAAATACACATTGTACTTTTATTGTTAATGAATGGTTCCAAATTTTTTCAGTAAAATTTGTTTCACATTCAAATGTGAATAAATCATAACACTCAGTTTTATACTCACGTTTAAAACTATGAGTTGGATGGAATATTTAAGATAATTATATTTTAATTTGATGATTCGTTAATATTTGTTGTAGGGAGACTGAATTCAGGCATATACAATTTTTTTATGTACATAAAATTATATGAAATTGAAGACATTTGACATAAAAAAATCTTCTCAAATGAAATATGCATTTTTTCTTAAACATTATTTAGGCCCAAAATTTGCAGTGTTAAATATTGTAAATTAAAATTAACAGGTTTAAATAATATTAGCGTTGCTTCTTCGTGTTGACATCTCTTTTTTACCTAAGAGTGCATCTCTTTTTCTACTCTTCTATTATCTATATTGTATGCAGTTCATATTCCAAATAAATTATATATCGAGGTTCCACTGTATTTCATATCCTTAAATATTCATTAGCGCTTACATACATCTCCATTTATCTATGGCCATTGTTTTGTGCTTTCGTTTCATTTTCCAAATCATCTAAAAAAATTCTCTTCATCCATTAAAAAAAATATATTCTCAAAAGGAATACAAATAAAACAATTTGATTTTTAACGCACATTTAATTTTTGATTTGTAATATTGATTCATATAAAAGAGTTCAATATAATATAATATATAAACATTGGATATTGATGAAACATGCAATATATTATTTTAAAATTGACACTATGCAGTCAAATTGAAATTCATCAGATAAATAATTTACAAATGTATCAACACATTTTCATTTAATAAAAAACAATCATGAATGATGATGATGAAAAAAAAAACAATAACACATTTTACATAGCTAACGTCTTTTAAAAAATAGCATGCTACAGCATAATTTACAATGACAACTCTTATGTAAACATGACAATTGTTTGTAAGAATATAAAATTAACTTGATATCAACATTTCATTGGTTAAAAAAGTCATGTCTAAAGTTTCCGAGACGATGAGAAGACTAGCATAAAACATTTAAGAAATAAGTAAATATACAATCAATTGACGGACACCATTCACACGAAGAGCGTGTCAAAAGTAACAATGCATAAGTACATTTTGAAAAAATCTGCACAACAATATTGCTCTATAAACTATAATTGGGTAACTTTCGTTTTCTTTTAAAGCAATCATATAAATATAATATTTAAGCAGTTCATTTTTTTAGAATACAAATAGTCAACAAAGGGTAATTAATATTGATGATGTAAGGTGATTGAAATACATAAAAACATTTGTACTGCTTATAACAAACTTAAAACATAGTTTTTTTTAGAAAAAGAATTCTTTGAATGTGACGTCTCATATGTAATTCGTTCACATTATCAATAATAATAAGAAATATACATTCGTAATATTAACAATCATTAAAATATAAATTCGCATGATGAAAACAATTCAAAAAAAAACAAACAAACTGCAATGTGTAATGTGTGTGCCTTAATTTCTGTGCGTGAATAAAGAAAATATTAATTTATTAGACAAGTATTCACAGGCGGTAAACAATCAAATTATGGCACAAATTTGAAATAATCTTCAAAAAGAGAATGAAATCTTATTTAAAACAAACTATTCAGGCTGTATATTAAAATATTATCTACAGTAAAAAAGACTAATATATTTAATTACAGAGAGCTCGATTCATTCTATAACAAATGAGATTGTTGAATGAAATGTGAAAGTCGACCAACTATCATAATATTATTAATATTGATATTGTTTCAATTTTATTAAATCTTCCATCTGTATAGATGATGTGTATACAATGACAATAAATTATGTATAAATAAAAACAGATATTTTATATTCTTTTTTGTGCGATTCCCAAAAATTTCATAATGGACAAATAGTCTACTTAAGTATTAATTTCTGAGACGGCATATGAAGGCCAAGATTGTAATAAAAATGATCAAGTTGAGAATTATTGGATTACAAACAACTATGTTATCTATATGAAACAAGTGAGGGCTTGCAAATATAAAGAGAAAACTTGATAATAGACTATTTAGAATAAAATTTATATTTTCCGGAGGAACTTGCTAAACTGACTTTAATAAAGGCAAAACACTTCCGTAACAATATTTAAATTTTATATCTTAGATAAAAAAATACCAAAATGCCGAGTTCACCCTTCATATTGGCAATGTGTTTATTTTAGTGTAAAAACATATTATTGCAAAGATGACATTTATAGAATGCTATTATGTATTTAGTAAATTGGAAAAGACTGTATAAATTTATGATTGATAAAACATAATAGGATCGTACTACGTATTTGATTTCATTAAAATGCAATGTACATACATATGTAATTAAATACTTTAAAAATTTAATTTTCAAAAGTTGATCATCAAGCTTCACGAACTAGAGTTACAGTTTTTTAATAAGGATTCCTACAATCACTTTGTCATTTTGTATCAGCCAAAGACCAGTCTTTTATTTAATATATTTTGTATCTATGCAAATTGAACTCACTAAATTAAAAAAGTGATAAAATTGTCATTTCATATAATTCAAAATGAAGTGAAGTGACCGAATCCATCAGAGAAAGTTCACAATCTCCTATATACTTTATCACAATACTATATTAATTATTTGGTCAATATGGAGTCATACAATTTACAAAAACATAATCGGGATAAAATTAATTCAGGCCCGAACTAGACTCGGATTTGTTAATAATAGTATGAATGCACATTAAAGATACAATATTCCATTTATTTATGATTTAAATGCTTACATCTAATAATCAAAATTGAATGAAATATTTACAATGTTCATTTTTTAAATACATATTTAAATTCTCATAAGATGATATCAATCAAAAATTTATCATAGTTCCTATACAATATAGACTATTATAATTTAGTATGATTAAAATATTAATAATTATTTGGATAGTTTGGCCAACCAATATTTCAAAACACACACGGTACGTAACATTAAAAGATTATTTGTATTGTAGTTTTACTGTGGATTTTAAAAGAATAGGGATGGTGATTTTTTTTATAATAAATATGTATATAGAAAATGAAAAATATACTGGGTATTAATATTATGAAATGTGCGTTATCATTTAAGTCATCTACGATTGAGGATAACATCAATAGTAGTATTTTAAAGGTACATGTGACATCATCACCCTTACAATTAAATAATATGATTAACCATCATTTTGTCAATGAGGATATGATAAATCAAAATACAATAATACGTAGAAACCTACTCAGTGGTAACTTTACTCATGAATGACACATTTTACCATAACGTTGTAATATGTATCTATGTACCTATAGAATAATTCTAAGACCATGTCGATTTGTGTTTTTAGACCGAATATGTTAAGCAAATTAAACCAAAAACGATGGTGAAAAATCAGAATATCCTCGTTGTCGATTCTTATAAATAAAATTAAAATGACAAGCTATTTTTAGGTAACTTTCTTTTCTGACATACAACCAAAGATTTAAAACAAAAATTATTGCACTAAAGTAACATCATCATCTTGACATTGATAAATAATCATTTCATTTTGATCATCAATTGATAATGTGAATAATAAACTAAACAGCCAAAACATTTGGTATTATGTCAGTGTGAACAGTTCGTGTCCACACAGTTTTTTTTTAAATTTGTATAAACATTTATATCTGATTCATCAAAATATGGCGAAACACCAATCATCGTATCATTGTCACAGAATTGAAATGCACAAATTCTCGCATGGATCACAACTTAAATGAATAAAATATTACTCAAAAGATTGATCCACAGCAAGATATGTATGTACCAATCCATAAATACACTTGGTATAATAAAAACAGACATTTGATATAATCAAAAACGTAAGAATAAAAAGCCTTTAAATAGTTAAGTCTCCACCTCACTAGTTTACTGTGGTGTTCACAGCTCTGACAAAAACTCCAGTCAGAGACAAAATATATTCTTGTAAATAATCATTTACGATGACACACAACACACTGAATTTATTCTTTACACTAATAATTTAAGAAACTACAACCTGTCTAGCCGAAAGGCATCTTCTGTGGTAGGATCAGATATTACATTTATTTCTGGATCACTAAGCATCTGAAAACCTTCAAAGTCAATTGGGTCCAGTCCATCACGGAGACTTTCGTCTTCGGGAAACAGCGATGTTTCAAAATGTCCACCTATACTTGAAAACTCTTTCATTTGATTCGACAAACTAGTGCTCAGTTCTTTGCTCAAGTCTGACGTTGGATTTGTATTTGAGAAATCTGAAAACGCATTCAAATTATTATTAGTAATTGTGACATGATAGTTTCAATGAAAAAATATAAAAGTAAATATGGTATGAAATTTTCTTATAACTACCTGTAAGTATTATATCGGGTATCGTTGTAGGAGTGGTCGGTTGGGCATGCGGTAGACATGGAGGGACTCCCACACATCTACCGGCCGCTACACAAGCAATGGCTTCACTACAAGTACCTCTGGCAGACGACCACTCAATGTTACCTCCTCCACCATCCATACTTGACTATAATTCAAAGATTTGCTATTAAACTCACTATCCACATATCTCTTATTTTAATAAATGAAAATAGAAGTTAACATACTGGATCGTAGGGAACATGCCCTGAACTCACACTGCCGATGTAGTTTATACTTCGAGATGGCGTATCCAACTGTAAAAATTGAATTCATATTTTACCATTCATGTTAAACGATAAAAAATAATTTATTTTAATATAAATTTAATATCAGTAATCAGTAATGAAGAAAATACTATTCATATGTGGTTTAATTGAAAGAATTCAAAAATATTTTATTATAAATTAAACTTGTTCAACATAAAAAAAGGCTTTGTACATAATAATTTAAAAAAAGCAATGAAAACTAGGCAACACAGTGAGGTCTCCTACCATGAACATAAGTCCTAAAAAATGGGTCCATGGTTCAGTCGTTTGTACGATTAACAATACAAATATAGCTATTTAATTTTTGGTGATTCTTTCTGTATCATAATTAAAATTGCAAAAACTGTATTAACTATAATTCAATCAGGTATTTTATTATTTTCAATTTTTTATTTCAATATCAAAAATTCTCATCGCATTATCATTATAATTTTTCGGGTGTATTATGAAAAATATTAATTTTTTATTTGAATAGTTGTAATGAAATTTTGTCCTAAGAAGGCCTCAATGTATTACAAAAATGCAAGCATCATTACAAATCTTCTTGACATTAGTTTTTATTAAGGTTCAAAATACAACATACACATGTATGTACAATAAAAATTATGATCAGATGAATAATTTTAAATAATATTCTCATGCAATTCAATTTATAAAAACATGCAAAAATTTCATTTAATATTGCAGTGTAAATAAACAAACTGTACATTGATCTTGTCATAATTTCAGTGTATTTTAACAACATATTTCTAATAGAAAAAAAACCATAGGTATGATTAAATTTTAAGCAAAAATAATAAAACAGATATTTATGATAGATTAGTATTTGTAATGAAAAGGCTTGCAAATGAACTGTGTAATTGAAGTTTGATAATCAAATACACAACTGCATATTTTTATTTATCTCTAAAATTTAAATCTGTAAAAATAATGGATTTGATATCTTATCTTATAGTATATAATACTACAATAAATATGTGAAATTGTAAAATTGGCTATAGTTACAAAATTAATATTCTGTAAGTAAATCGTTAAAATAATTGCATTAATAACCAACATGCTTGGTATCAAATGAAAAAATAAATTGTACATAGATGAAAACTCTACTATAGGCTTCAATATGCTTAATACTTCAAAGAGGTCTACAGCGATTACCAAAAAAAGAAATAATCGAAGATAGTTTAAAGAAAAACTATATGAATGTGACATTTTTCACCTGGACTTGAGCTGTCCAAGTAACTCCTGACTCCACAAGACTCTGGACCAACTGTGCCCAGTCCTTTTAAAGGTTTACAAACATATACAAGGATTAATGAGTGTACGAAATTCATTGAGCCATTTCCCAGCACATGTTATTTTGCAACACAGATTTTTGTTTACTATAAAATTAATTTGCTATATCTATTTTCAATTATCATGTGAAGGTCTCTATTGGTGCTAAAGGTTCAAAGGTTTGCATAATTTCTAATGTTTTGACATATCATTGTCTGTATAAAATTAAATTGGTACTGAAAAATATGAACGGTACTAAAACATCTCTGCAGTGACAACCGTGTTACAAACAATGTGATTAATGATAATACATATATCAAATGAAATATGACATGATTAAGCAGTGATATGAAGCATTAATTTAATGATTTGTGTGATTAGAGAGACCATTTAAAAATATTATGGATCGGTTATTTGCACCATCGATCGGATGATAATTTTCATTTCAACTAATCATATGGAGTCTTCGATGATCCATTTGATAATTAGCTCTAAATATTAACATGTTTTTAATTTCAATAAAACACTATAAACTCACCACTCCTTGCTGTGGAGCATGCATATTAAAAAATTCGAATTAATTACATATAAGTAGCATCAACTGTTAATAATATAAGTTATTTCAAAATGATTCTCTCTTCCAGCAAAACACATACATATTTATTCCTATTAGTATTTATATTGATTGTAGAGAAAACATAATATTTACCATGGAAAATTGTTCGAAATTTTGCTGAAGAGCTTCATTGATGTAATAATTATCTGCAGCTGCCTGAGTTGAATATGATGAAGATGAATTTCCACCAGCATCATAATGTGGACTATCACCACCTCCTCCTCCTCCTCCTGGACTACTTCCAGGACTACGGGGACTTCTATAGCCTCCTCCATTACTGACACCTCCAAGTTGAGATGGAGCTACTCCCATCTTTGTAAAAATACAGTGATATTTTGATTAATTGAAAGCTTATCATATAACCTGTTTATATTTAATCCATAGTGACTTACCGTCGGTGAGGGTAAATTGATATTAGAATGAGATGAATGTAAAGATGGGGGACTGCACTGTTGTTGGTAATTGGCATGCATCCACGTGGAATCCATAGTCGCTCCCTATAAATTTTAACAAGATAAATATATATTATATGGAATGTTATGATGTGAATGACTTGATAAATTGCATTTAATAATAATGATTTCATTTTTAATTCAATACTGCTGCGTAAAATAAATTTTAAAAAAATGTTTATATTTATGTAATTTAGTACAATGAGTCAATTGTTATAGGATTAAGAAAAATAGAAAAATCCATCAAATAAATAAATTAATTAGAGATGCAACAAATCGAACCATAACATGAAAAAACAAACCTTACTGTAGTGTAGAAACCTATTTGTAATTGGCACAGACAAGTGATTCTGAAATACATATTAAATATAAACTGAAAATACAGCAAAATAAAAGAAAGCAAAAAAATTAATAAATGTGCCACAACCAAAATAAAGTGCCAGTTTTTATTAAAATAATATTTGTTGTCTGTGTAAACTAATTTGAAAATGTGTAAAAAAAAAAAGAATTTTCATATAAAGAAATCTATACAAGTAATTTCACAAGAATACTTTATATGCATATGACAAAATAAATAGAATCCACAAACTAATAATACAGTACTCATTTAAATAAGCTCATCTAATAGATATAAGCCAAATGAAACATGGTTATCTTATGTTGAGTGCATAAATATTAGGAATTAATTTTGCATTCCTCAATATCTAATAGCGACTACAAGCTTTGTGCAATTATTTGATTTTATCATACAACAATTAAAAAAATCATCAGCCTACCTGAGGCGTCCGATGATTGTTATACTGAGGAGCTGTGGGACTTCCAGTCTGAGGCGTTGATCTCGGAGAATGGTGAGGTGAATGAGCTGATCTTAAGGGAGGAACTGAAGTGGGTGAAAGAGTTATGGGTGATGTAGAAACTGGACTCTGTAATAATAAATTTCGGTTTTTAGTGATACTTATACAATATTATTTATCTATGAATAAATATTGTCGGTAATATTCCAAACTACTTACTGTACTATATGGACTGCTACTCTGATCTAATATTTCTCTGTCTATAGGACCAGAATGTAACGGTGGAGGTGGGAAATGCACAGATGTGAGATCTGGTAAGGACCCAGTATTACTAGAGACAGGTATTTGTACACCACTTGAGTCATGACTTGAAGGATAAATACTGGAATTGAAAATAACAAATAAATCTAATTTAAGTATACTTTTAAAAAGAAAGCAAATCTTACTGAATGCCGGGAACTCTAGGAACTTCACAAGATGATCTTGGCCTATTTGGATTGACATCAACTATTGATAACATTCCGTCTAATGCACCATCTAAATATCAAAAGTTAAAAACGAAATCACAAAAAATATTTTATGAACTTAATTCATTGATCCATCACAAAAGTGGTAAAAATACTAATAAGTAGGTAATATGAGGCGTTGCCAAGAGAAAGAGCGAAGTCAACATTTCTTGTTTTGAGTAATAAGTAAGTTGTTAGCAAAAGCGGAAACCTGTAAGCCAGATTCACAGACTGACGAAATTAATAAATCAAAAATAATCATAGGAAAAAAATATTAAATAAAGAAATAGTAGTGTAAAATTCATGACACAATGCTTCCATTTCACAAATAATACTTTGTCTCTACGCAACGCCACATGTTGTTCACAACATAATGTTCTTACATTTTTAATATAATTTAATTATTTTCAAATAAATGACGAAATCAAAGACGATAATTTAATAAGCGATGCCTGCGATAGGGTCCTCTATATTCATGAAATATAATCAAAAGTATAATACATGCATACGTAAAAAAATGTATATGAAAAAGAGTAAAAATAAAAAATGTTAAATAATAAAAAAGTTAAAGTATTCTCTAATATTCCTATACTATATCTCATTATGATCCGTTAGTGAATTGTGCAAGAGAGATGATATTTTACATAGTCAAAATAAATATTTATTACATATGAGGCATCTGTATATAACAAGTCATATACAGATATGTCACTTTGGCTCTCAACGCCTAATACATAATTTTCTTACAAGAAATATAATAATGGTACATTGTATATGTATTATAAATTTTATGGTTGAAGTTTATAATTGAAGTAATACAGTTCAAACTGACCTCTTCTATGACCATGTGCATTCATATGATGAAGAGAAGCAGTATTTAACCCTTGGTGGGAATGAGAGTACTGGTGTTGTTGCAACTGTCCACCCATGTGATGGTGATGTGACCCCAACATACTTTGATGATGATGGTTCAGATTGTGGTTATGGTGATGAGGAGATCCACCTTGGGGGGATACATCTCTTGGTGCCACTGATGATTGATGCAAAGCACTATCTGATATGGTCCGCCTCCAACTTCCATCTGGAGGACTAGAAAAAAAAACACAGTTTGTAAAACAATAATATTGTAGACTGATGCTCGGTGATCAAATAATAAGTGTTTTTCTTTGAGATAGTATTTAAGTGTGAACTATTCGAGAGTTATTAATTCATTTTTGTGCAATTAATTGGTTTGTACTGGTGATTGCACAAAAATACCTGCTGAGATTTGACTCTCGAGTCAGGTAACTTACTGTTTGAAGGAACCTGAGTTCATTTTATTATTATATGTTTTTAATGAAAAGTATAAACAATCCATTTACCTCAGGTATACTGAACTTCCATAAGGAGAAGTATCAATTTTTCTATCTTGTGGCCTTGCTCTCATAGGACCAACTCCCGCTGGTCTACCTCTTTGTTGTTGGGGCATTGCGGGAGTAGCAACTGTGACTGAAGATCTACCCATGTCATTTCCTTTATTTGTTAGTTGACCAGAAACTGAATTGACAGTATTATAAGACAGGCCAAATTGTGTCAATTGATTGTCTTCAGGCTGAAATGGGTAAAAAGTATTTAGTCAGTTAAAATATCCTTCTTCATTATAAAATAATTATACATTCATAAAATAATAATAAAACATGTCAGTTTAATAAAAAAACAGACAAAAAATTTCTTCATGCACTATTATTGTAACAAGATAAATATGTATTAACAAACTGTCTGAAGTCTAGTTTTTAGAAAACAAATATGCATTATACAGAATGATAAGATACTGAATGGATTAACTAAAAAAAATGCATATCCAACAAACTGTAATTTTTAATTAAATCAACTAAACTATATCATATACCATATCTCAAATAAGTATAGTATTTTTTTTTCATTTAATGATTACATGCAAACAACGTATGTATATATAAAACACTAAGCAATATTAAATTATGAGTGTTGTAAGCTTGTAA
The DNA here is from genome assembly GCA_022606485.1 of Agraylea sexmaculata. NCBI lineage: Eukaryota > Metazoa > Arthropoda > Insecta > Trichoptera > Hydroptilidae > Agraylea > Agraylea sexmaculata. The sequence goes on along the minus strand of JAGTTH010005785.1, from coordinate 151,404 downwards.
AAATACAAATAAAGTGATGTAATTAACATCTAAATAAACAATTGTTGATGGAATAATTAAAAGTTTTTCCATTATTTTAATAATTTTAGTTGGTTGGTTGTGTTAGTTCATCATGCATTGAACCTTATCAAATAATAAAATATTATTTAATCTGAATAAACTCTAAACAATTTTTTTATTTATCTATTATAATATTTGTGACGTTCAGTCTATCTATAACTATATGATTAAAGTAAGTATTTTGAATTGATTTGATATTTAAATGAACCATAAAATATTTGGTTGTTGTTGGTAATAAAATCTTTTCAATTGTAACGGGAGATGAGGAATAGGGTTATCAGTGGCAAAACAATTTTGAAGGCCACCCAATACAATTGTTATGCATATACATATTGTACAATGATAATTTCATTGTTTTGCATCGATATGTTACCATTTTGGGAATCAATATATTATGTGCCTATAAATTTGATTTTAATTTATGAATTCTCCATTTTTGTTATACTTTTGTTTTAAAGAGACATTACACTACACTGAATTGGCTTCTAACTATAGAAACATACATTGGGGAGTAAGCATCCTGAGTCAGTGTAGTGTAATAATCGAAAACGCGCAAATTAAATTCGATTTTCCCCGAACGAATATGTAAAAAAAAATCTGTCATGCTTCTCTATTTTTTTCAGACATGTTAAAAAAATCAGGGAGTAACTGAGATTCTGGAAATGAATAAGAGTGAATACAAAAGGGCCATTTCGGCATCCAATCCTTACCCTCGGTAAGAGAGGTTCAGAATAGAAGAATTGTATAATAAATATTTTGAAATGAGATTTTTTTTCGCGATTATTTTATTAGCAGAAGGATCACGAATGAAGAAAAAAATAAATATAAAATTTATTCGTATCCAACACGATTAACACATTTTACATTCTGTAATGCGTAATTAAAGGACAGTAAATCTTTTAAAGGGGGATTTTCCCGTATAAATCATAATTGTATTAAATATACCTACCATTTAGTGACATTATATTTCAATTAAAAATCACATCGAACTATAAAATACTTGGATAAGAAAAAAATAACTTTATAAAAATTTGACTGGGTAAATACATGAGACGTAATATAAAAAGTAAAAATATTTTAAATTAGTTGCGTTGTATTTTTTAAATATCTAAAAATGTGTTGATCATTCTTAATCGCCGAAATAATCGATCGAATGAATAATAAAAAACATATTTTCTGCAGAATAACATCAAAGTTTTTGTGCATTCTTCAATCAAAGACTGTTGCACGAACAAATTAATATCTCATTATCTCTTTAAAAAGATGTATGCCTTGTAATCTTCTACATTATTATTATATTCACGAATGACAATATCCATGTTGAAACTTGATCAAATATGATTGGAAACGATTATGTTAACGACGATTGGATTTATTATAATAATGTGTCGCAATCAAAACATATTTTTGGGATGTTTTATTTTAATAATAAAACAATAATACTTTTTACAACAGGTAGAACATTAAGTGTCGGTTTTTTCAAACACTTTCACCTGACTCAAGGGTCAAATCTCAGCCAATGCTGCATTTTTGTACAATCAATATAGTCGATTGCATATAAATTAACCGATAATAACTAACCTGACAAAAATTCTGACAGTGTCACTATTGGTATTGAAATTAATATCAGTATAAGGAAGTATCCATGAGAAACCTCAAAGCCAGTTATTTATAATCGTCAGTGAGTATTTTAATGAGTTAATTGCGTTAACTGTTCATCACAACGTAGAAATAGGTAAAGGTAATATGTCAACCCATGTTTTGCAACAACATAATTATAATATAATCGTTCGTATTTTATTAAAAAAATATATGTGTTAATTACAAAGAACGACGCTTCTATAATGTTTTAGAGGCATAAACTATATATTCGACAAATAGAAATGAATGTTTAAAAAAGTATCGAGGAAAATTGGAATAAATTTATGAATAATAAAAGTTATTAATTGAATTATTATACATAAATGGCAATTTCATAAAAACAATCAAATTCTACAATCGCGCGACAATATGTACAAAATCTACAAAAGCATGGTTCATTTTCATAGAGTAAGTTTGTCAAAATATAAATATGTACAGACTATGACTGATAATATAAATTTCCCACGAGAAAATTCGTACGATTTTAATACATCCACAAAATATGTAGTAGATATTATGCTTTGGTAATCAAATTACCATGTCACTGAAATACCATTGTTTATTTCTGTCAGCAAATTCTTCAAGCGAGTCCCGTGAGAATATATATTTTGTAGTTGTTAAATATGAATGTGAAGTTACACCGAAATAATATGCATACCTATATTAATATGATTACTGTTTATATTATTATGTATTTTAAGGGGTGGCAATTTTAAATAATAAAATTGATCAAAAACAGAATTAGTATGCGAATCAAAAAAATATTTGACATCTGACGTAATTTATGATTTTTACATCAACATTGCGAGAGTTTTTGTTGTGTATTTTGAAAAAATCGTAATAGGTATTCATATGTACAAATATATCGGTTTAAAAAATATAACCGCTTGGATAGGTTCCAAATCACAGTTGAGCCCTTTTATTATGGACTAGGGTAATTTTCATGTTTTTTGAAGTTCTGCTTGGTTTTTTAATAGGACAATAATAAGTTGTTTACTTTTTCATTCAGAAGATGTTTGAATTTTCAACGTAAATTATAAATAAAATAATTTAATACGGTTTTAATATGATGACAACACTCATCATAATATTATTTAAAAAGCGAGTCTCTGAATAAATATTTTTTTTGAGAATTGTCATTATCATTAAAATACCCGATTCGAGATTTTAGATATGTATTAATTGTAGTATATTTTATAAAATATTATTCTTCCATCTGGTAACTCTGATGGTTGAGGGATCTGTACATACATATAACATACACACACGTTCAACAATTATAGATATAAAGGAAACTATGTAGGATATAATATAGAATAAACTAAATGTTAACGATCTCCCTTTTATCCTTTCCAGGCCGTCATACGATAACGTCTAATTGGCGATTGTTAATCTTACGCTGTCCATATACCGCTAACGACGATCCATATTATATTTATGTAATCAATTAATAGTAAAAGGTTTATTATAAACCTTGTCCCTAGATGGAGAGCTATAATATTTTCTGCAATATCTTAACATCGATAAGCGTGTAATCACATTCTCGACATGTTTGTTTATAGTTGATCTACGCGTTTGTTTTGAAGCGCCACTTTGCAACGTATCACTACGTAAATAGCTCATTTTATTATAAACATAACCAGGATTTTCAAAACTCCAATTTAATCATAATTAGGATCCGAATGAGTGCCATAATAAAACCTAAATCCATTAAATTTTAAGAGATCTTACAATCAATCCCTTCTTAAAAGAGAGGTCAATATTTTCCTTCAATCATTATGAAGGCAAAGATACTGATTTAAAGCAATACATTTTAATCGGGTAATTTCAAATAAAAAAATTACTTAACTAGGAGGGTAACATTAAAATATGAATTTGGAGAATAAAAAAATAAATAAATCATGCAAAGTACTAATAAAATATCGTCAACATAGTAAAACAACCTCTTTTTTGGGTTCTTGGGGGGCGACAGGGGGCACCAAAGAAACGTCTGGCAGAGAACCCGCCCTCAAAGGACCGAGGGCAGGGGCCAATCCTCTCGTGCCTCCACCCTTCACCTAAGACACCACAATTCGATAACGTTTTAATAACAAAGACGGTAATATTATTCACTAGCCAAATCTTTCCCTAAATGTATTCATTTATTTTAATATGATTATTTTTTTTTAAATTATTCATTCAACACGTGTAAATGTAAATCGATAAAACTTTGGAATACTAAGCAGTTTTTTTTGTTTATATACATGGTTCATTTTAATCATATTCCGTGAAATAGTGGTATTAAAAAATCATTTGAAATTTCAAACAATTTTAATGCACATTCACAAATTACGAGGGAAAAATGGACAACATCAATGAAAAACATACGTGGCGAAAGAAGATCCAATGTATTGTATAAAACAACACGGTCATCACAAAATTAGAGAAAAAAACCACAAAGTAATCGCGACGACACGATTCAATAAAGAATAAACGACCGGTAAATAAATAGGAAATAGAATAACAACGGCGCGAGTCTGGCGAGTGATTGCAGTTCAGAGAAAATAAGAATGGAGCCTGACTTTCGGGTCAGGATAATAATAGTGTATGTGTTTAGTAATAGTTATAGTTATAGTAAAAGTTGTAGTAATAGTAATAGTAATAGTAATAGTAATAGTAGAAGTATGAGGTGTTACCCTGCTGGTGGCATCAGACACCTCCCTCATGATCTGCTCAAAGGCCGCCGTCTCCTCGGCCTGCTTCTGATGATGCAGCGCGATCTTCTCGCTGAACTTGCGCGGGTTGGACATGACTATGCGCCGCCCCTGGCCTGTCCTGCACTGCTTTACACTCTTCTGTCCTCGTCACTCGTCACTTGTCACTGTACGCCACTGTGCCGCCCCCCTGTCCCGTGCACCCTCTCCCCTCACCCCTCTCCCTGCCCCTGGTCCTGTCTCCTGTCACTGTCACTGTCACAAACAGCCCCAGCCCCACACAAACAACTCGCACATCACTGGTGTTACCATATCAAGTCGCCACACTTGCCACACTCCTCCTCTACATACATTCATTAAATAAACACTCTGAAATTATAAAACAACTACAATGAAGTTTTCAATCCACTTTCAATAAAAATTCATTATTTTTATCGACTATAATACTTTTAAGTTGAAAATTTTCAAAATATATTTAGGAAGAAGCAATTTAAGAGAATTTTATTTCCTGAAATAAACTATAGATAAAGCTCTATATCATTTGATAATTATATTCAATGTAAGTAGGCTTCTGCCTTTTTATATTTGTTTTTTTTTAATCTATGAAGAATTTTCCACTGTTAAGATTCTTATTAGAATTCACATTACTATCATCATTGTGGGTAATGTCTATTTCTGTATAATACCTAATAGTAAACACAGTCCAAAAATTGGCTTATAGTTCTTTCATACATAGGTATTTTAACTTAAATAAAATAGTTCATATAAGTGACTCCTAAATATTATTGATTTATTGATTATGTCTTACATTTCATTGTATTATATTTACAATATACATATCTTACATTTCATTAATATTAATTATAATAAATTTATAATACCTGAAAGTATTGAATCATTAGTTTCTACTTTCACCATTATGTATAAATTCTAAAATTTACACAACTAAACCTAAAACTTTACCATAATACCAACATAAGCCAATTTGAACTCACTTAATCTTGTTGTAATTTCAATACAACCCCTTTTTAACTAGTAAATTTGATACCAATATCTAAAATTTTAATATAAAATACATTAAAAGAGAATTGATTAAATTCAATGGATTAAATGCATATGTACAATCGATTAGATTTAATTTTTAATATAAAATATGATCCTGTACAATAAGGTTACGTTTGGGTATTGTTGATGCAATAATCAACATGATCCTCCAGCAATGCGACAGTTTGAAAAAGATTTTCACAAATAGGACACGAATATAGAGAAAAACTTTTAGATGCCTACGAGAGAAAAAATATATTAATTAGATTAAAAAAGTGCATGTAAATTACAAAATAAAATTGGTGAATAAATATTAAATGGTCCATCCCCCTTGAATTAGTAAATATATATGTACATTTAATGATGTATGTGAGGATTTTTGTAAATAATAATACATGATGTATACCTGTTCTTTAGGCTTATTCGAATTTACTATGTTTTGAGTAGACGGAGCTGCCCTATTTGTAAGCTTTCCTATCTGAAAATCAAATCAATGATAATATTCTCTTATGAAAATGTAATGCTTTAAAAATATGTATGTATTTACTTCATCTAATAATCTGGCATTCTCTTCTTCTAAGCCTTTAACAGTTGAAAGAATTTTTTCGTTTTCTGATGTAATAGAAGCTCTTTGATTACGTTCAGTTTGAAAATCTGATCTGTATATAAAATAATTATTTAATATCATAAATAAAAGGTCTTCTGAATGCGAGAATCTGAATTTTTACCGGTAAACATCGAGCTGCTCCTTCAGGATAATATTTTCATCACTTTCAGTTTGTAAAGTTTTTACAATATTTCTGAGAGAATTTATTTCTTTTTCATAAGCTTCTAGTTTCTGTTTTTGTTCAATATTCTCGGCAATAATACCATCATTGTACTTATTTTCCTAAAAATTATGTTTTACAATATCATCATCTAAAAATTGCATTTATTAATTATAAATGTAATTTAAATTAATTTTATGAAATGAAATACTATAAAAACCTTAAATACTTACATTCGTTTGATAGTCATCTAATATATTAAGAGATATTTTATGGTCTTTTAAAATTTCTTCATAAGACGCCAGTAAGGATGTGATATTAGTACTAAAATTTAATTTTACAGAATTTCACAATATACATACTATAAATAAAGTAGCAACTAGATATTAAAATTATGCTATTGATTAATAAAAAATAGAAATATGTTATGTACCAAATTTAAAGCCTTGGTCACATAAATATTTTTTAAGTAATAAAAAATTACATACTGTTGAGTAGCAATAGTTTTTTGATGATCTGTTAAAATTTGTTTTGCTGAAGATAAATTTTCCTTTACATCAGAAATATTACAATCTGGAGATGTACAATTGTTTAGTTGGTCAATAACTATTTCATATACAGTGGAAAACCTAAAATTTAAATTAGATATGCATTATTTTGTTTTACCTAGTTATACATCCAAAGTACTACAAAAACAATAGTTATTACTCTTGAGTGTGATCATTCAAAAGATTAGCTAGTTCAGATGACTTTTTGTCGAATTGTTTAACCTTTTTATAAAAAGCAGTTGCACTCTGAACTTCATCACTACCACTAGCTAATGAAAGACGAGTTGGATAGAATGTCTAAAAAATATACATATTTTTATTATGAAAGATAAATATTTAAACAAAAGTGTTATACTTGTACTTACTATAGTTTGTATATCTCTGATGTTACATTTTAAATCCAAAATATTGTTGTTTAATTGCTTGATATATTCTTGCGTCTCCTGCTTTTGTTTCAAATACTCAATCTAAAGGAAAAGTGTTGTTTTATATGTATAATATTGACGTTAAATATTTAGGTATATTTCAAAATTATCACTGACTTTCACATTTTCTAATTCCAAAATTTTCAATTGCGATTCTTTTAATTCAGTCTGCAAGTTGGATATTTTTTTGTCTTTTTGTTTCAAGGCATCATCAACCTTATTGTTGTTCTCGATTGTCTTAAAGTATAATATTGGAATTATTATAGAATGAATGATATAAATATAGAATTTTAAATTAAAAATAAGTAGTTATACTTGATTTAATTTTAGGACTGTGTTTTGAAGGGTTTCATTTTCATTTGTCATAGTCTTTAAAACTTTTTCCAATGATTCCATTTGGCAAGATAACTTTTCATTATCCATTATCACTTGTCTTCTCTGCTTTTCTACGAGATTGAGTTGAGCTGATAGTTTTTCAACGATACTATCATCAGTATCGATCATTTCAAATACAGGGTCCTCACATAAACTGATTTGAGTCATTTTTTCATTTTTCAGTTTTTCAAAATTACTTTTCAACTGTAAATTTTCCGCTTTCAACTAAAATGAAAATAAATTACACTGTAAAATTGTTCTACCAAGTATTTAAAGAAATTTATTATATATAAACAAAACAAATGTAATTCAAATTTCAGCCAAGAACCAAAACTAAATGGTAAAATTAATCTAATACTCGCCCCAGTGCTCGCCTTTTCAAATATTATTATGGTGGACTATAGAAATATCCCAGTTAAATGTCACACTGCCTATACACATAGGTAAACATTATACAAATACTATGTTATTTCCATTGTACCTCTGTGGTTATTTCTAACTGCTCCAACTTTATCTAATTTTACCAAACAATCAATGATAACAACAGTTATCATTGATTATTAGTAAGTAGTATTTACTATTATTAGTAAGTAATAAAACAAGAAATAAAATATCTCTCTTGTTGTTATCATCTCATTGCTTGATATTTGTATTAAATATATACCCTTTCTATAAACTCCTTGGTTTCGGCAAATTTATTCTTATGTAATACATGTGTACTCAGCATATCATCCTGCCATTTGGATACATTTTCAAAGAGTTCCTTTATAGAGATATTATTTTCCTTGAGGGTGTCACGAAGCATGATGTTTTCCTCTAACAATTCACTCATCCTTGGTTTGATTAGTTCACAGTCGGAACACTTGTCTACTACTTCATTAGTTGTAGTTTGTATACTGATCTGAAACAAAGATCCAAAAAACGTAGTTTTTAATAATTAAAATTAAACAAATTTGTGTACAGTCAATACCGGTGTTTCAGTTGCAGGTGGAGATGAAACATTGTGTTCACAAGTCGTGTCTGTTGTGGAGGTCAGGATTATGAAGGAGTCTCCGTCGAAGGTTGACTCGGGTGGAGTAGACATTCCGCCAGGATTCTTCTAATCAGCTAATATGCGTCATATGTCATGCTCTTAACTGTCATGTCGAAAAATAACAATGTCATGTATACATTGCTCATATTTATACATGCACAATTAAACAGGAAGTTTTATGACATTATTGTCGAGCTTTGCTTTAATAAAAATACGCCCTACAAGGTTTTAATAACTCAACTTTTTAATTAGGTCTTGAACTTGACTATCACTGATGTCAAATTAATTAGAAAAATCCAATCAAAATGACGAAAACAAATGATTTTTCATATGAATGACGATTTTTTTAAATTATTATAATGTGCTTCAATAATACTATAATATAATGCACTATTAATAATTGTTTATCATTGTTATTGTTGTATTTCGGAGAGCTGTAATGATAAGTTGCATTGAAAGCAGTACTGTTTTAGCGGTGACACCACTTATATATTATTCTCCTGATACAGCTGCAAAAATACCTGTAAGTTTCTCATTTTCAACTTTACCTATGCGAAGTACCTTATTCTTGCGTTATTTATTACACACCTTCGTTATTCGTAAAAGTGTGTGATAGTGATCACAAAATTTTAACGGGATCTTGGGGATTGTTATATTTTTTTCAATTGTACTCGATTCTATAATAAATCTAGACTCGAGTAATCAATATTGATTGAAAATATTACAGGTCTACAGGAATGCAAATTTGGTGTCTTAGTCGAAAGCTATTAATCATATTTGGGTATTAATATTATTTTAGATTGACTTATTTAGCGAAGAAGAAGATTGAATATTTATAAATATATATAAGTGATCATCTCATATTGAAAAATAATAAGTAGATTCTAAGGTCAACTTTGTAAGAACAATATGGTATCTTATCTGGCTTAAGTTAGATATATATGTATTTGAGTTTATGTTGTTGTTGATTATGCACCAGTATATCCACGTTTATGGTGTTTTAATTGTATTCATTTAATTTAAAGCAACCATTGTTACTATTCCCGCTAAAGATACAATAAGTAATATAATATTTATCATATTTTAGGTGATTCATAAATTTTTATTTTTAATATGCTGGCTAGCAATCCTCAACCGTCGGCCTTGAAAAATTTCACTGTAAGTTATTTAAATAATCCTGATCTTTTAAAATATAACGTAGATATTTTTCATTGTACATATGTGTTTATAAATAAGATGGATCTAATGATTTGGATCAAACTTGCTGTAACTGAACTAGCTGAAACTGGGGCAAGTAACAAATTAGGACAAGCAATCATCAAGCAAACTGATAAAACATTATGGATGGTGGAAAAATCATCACAATGGTCACAGCCTCCAATCATATGTGAGTTTTTTTTAATATTAATTTTCAAAGTGTAAATAATATTGATATATTCTTATGCAGATAAAAAAGATGAAAATATCATTGTAAAAAATGAGTTGACAAGACCACTACCTTGGATCTTATTCCTTCCGACATTATTATTTTTGAGATTGATTCGAGAAGGATTATCAATTTGCGCTTTTATTATGGGCAAAGAACCCATAAGACCGCATGCTATGGTATAAAATAAATTATTTCATAACTTTACGTTTATTAATCAAAATTTTATATATTATTGTTTTTTTTTTAGATAAAATTTATTCAAAATATTAGACGATCACTCAGAGCGGTAAAATATCAGGGAATCAGAAATATGCGAATGAATAACTTACAGTCGGATAGTCTGACAAAAAATATTGAAAATTCTAGTATTTGGACTCGCTGGTTGTATCAGGTCTTAGATAAAATTAAAAGGATGCTATGTTTTAGAAATGTGAAATATTCAAGTTCTCATAATAGACAATCGATAGTTCGTAAAAACGAAGAAGACCCGTCACAGGTAAAAAAAAAAATTATTCAATACACATTTTTCAAATCAAATATGTGTGTATCTAATCAAATGAATAATTAATTAATATGCTTGTACGGAAATTTTTAGACTGAAATAAGAAAATCTACAAAAAAGAGAAAAACACCAGACGACTTTGAAGACGATGTTAAAATTTTAAGAGATTTTGTTTCTAAAATGGATGAATATATGGAAAGTGATACCGAGGATACAGATTTCTCAGTAAATAGTCATATTTATTAGTTATTACACGTATATTTTTTTGTAAGCTTGCACATATTAAATTAAATTAATTATTTTACAGTTAGATGATGAAAATAGTGAGATAAACTCTGGAACTTCTTATACATCAGAAGATGATATACAGCAAATAGATGATGAATACTTGGAAAACAATGAAAATCCGCATGTGAATATTGACAGTTTGGATTGTGCAAACATTGAAATTTCTACACCCAAAATTATCGAGTCAGATTCAAAAAATTCTGATAATAATACTAAAATAAATCCCTTGCAAATAAATACAAATACTGTTGGGGAATCTGTAAGTACTGAATCAAATAATTCCGAAGCAGTCAATGGAGATAAAAATGTACCAATGATTGAAGCAATTCAATCTGATAACGGAACTAAAACCAAGAGTCTTAAGGGTGTAATTAAACCTGATACTCCTGAATCTAAAATCTCCAAAAAAATCACAATCAATCAGACTGATTCAGAAAGAATGATCCAAAGTGAAGTAGAGTCTTTCATTAATGAAAATATCCCCATACCTGTGATAATAGAAACACCAGCAACAGAATCAACAATCAACACACCTTACAATAGCCCATCCAAGAATTGAATATAATAATTGTGGTGGTTATCATTTTTTACACTATTGTGTTATACGATGAATCTTTTTGATAACTAGAAGATGCATAATGTAACCATAGAATTTTAATAGGGCATGAAACTAAAATATCATACGTATTTCACTCAGAAATAATTAATAAAATATAACCTAAATACACTGTTGGAAGGGAAAAACTTATTAATTTTTATTTTGAACTGTACGATAAAATTTTACATATTGCAATTGATATTTTAAATAAGACTGATTAGTTTTTTTATAAAAACAATAAATTCTGAAATGAAAATAAAGTGCTTGATCAATCAATAATATTATAATTTATAAGCCAAACTTATTTTAAACTATGTCGATTATATGTATTGTTTTAACGTATTTTTATAATTATTGTATTCATATTTCATCACCTACTCCACATTATATAATAAATTATACTTTTTTTTATAAATAACCGTTATTATTTATTTTATACCAAATATTATGCTATACTGGGTGGTATTTTGTTGTTGAAGAAAATAATTTAATTGAAGAAACACAACAAAGTTTGGTTTTAGTAAATAAAGATTTTAAAATACTATTGCAATCAAATATAATATTATGCATGATTCAATGGTTCTACATAAGATTTATCGTTTTTTATTTACAACACTTTATTTCCATATAAAAAATGAGATAAAATGATTTTGTACACAAAATAAAAAAAATACTCAATAGACTACCGATTAGCAAATAAATCTTACGGTGTATATTATAAAAGAATCATCCACCGGTTACGATTTATGTATGGATCAATTCCATAATCAAATAATTTAGTTTGCCTTCTATAACAATTGTAAAGTGAATATATATTTTACGATTATTAAATAAACAATTGATCTAAAAAAAAAAAAAGAATCACTGTTTCCGCCCGGGATCGAACCGGGGGCCTTGTGCGTGTGAAGCACACGTGATAACCACTACACTACGGAAACGATATGGCAATGGGTCGTTTATTCTTAATATAATGCAATAGGTCAAAAGTAACTAAATTATATGAAAAGCTTTTTTATCATCGATCATGCCAAGTTTCACGTATTACAAAACATTCAATAAAATTACATTTTTTTTATAAGAAATCAACAAAAAAATGTGTATTAGTGGCCGTGTTGATGCAAATTATGTTTTTTTAATGTTATCGACAACCCTGATGCGATGCGACGCTAGGGGGAGACCTTTTCTATATTGGGAGTAAGCAGAGCGGCGAGTGGAGTAAGGGCGGGGAAGGAGTAATCAAGGCGGGGGCGGACATGGAGTCCGGGGAGCAGTTGGCCGTGACTAGTGACTAGTGACTAGTGTGACAACGACAGTCGGTGAGGCAGGAGGCGGAGCTTATTGATAAAGGAAGGTGGTGACCATCAGCTCCGCATCACCATGGATCCCGAGGCATTCCTCGACATTGCCAATCAGGTCATCAAGTTGAAGATGTTCCCGTACTTCGACATTGCGCACTCTTTACTGTGCGCTTTGGCCGTGAGGGAGGATCTTGGAGCCGGTAACCTCTCAATAATAACAACAACCATAATAATACATTATGTATATTCATATTGCCGCCGTCTAATTACTACTTATTTATAACACCTTCCTTCATCTCTGTTACCTAACCAAACCATTCTTTCACCTGAGCTTCTCAATCTTCATACTATCTATACAAATTAATATAGGGTAGCTTTAATGTTAAAATATTTTAAAGGGTGGTAATGTATGGTAATATTTTTTAATATTATACATTTTTAACTATCATTAAAATAAGGAGTATGAAGGCTCATTTTAAAATAAATAAAAATGTGGCTACAAATACCTACTGTGGTCGTGGGTTCTAATCCCGCTCAAGTAAAAAAAAATGATTTGATCGGTTATTACGACTGGGAGATCGGGGATAATATTAATAAAATCCCAATCAATCGTCTTGGTCCAAATTTACTCTGATTTCCTGGATTGTAAGGTAAATACTGAGGCGATTACTAAGTCGGTGACCTGTGTAACTAGTAATAGTTAAGATCACCGACAGACAATCAATACGTTGTTGTGTCTAAAAACCAAATATGTAAAAATCTATTCAAAAGTCCAAAAAATAGATTATTTAATGCTATTCAGTTCACATCATCAGTGATTTTATTAATAGTAAAAATAACTATTAAGCATTCTGAGATGCGATATAACTTATCTACAAGCAATTTATACCTATTGTGATTTAATTAATAAAACTTGTTTCTTTATCTAAACTATTGATAAAAATTTAATTAATGTTTTTTTAATATGAAGACAAATGATGTACGTAATAATAATTATTAATTGAACTATTGGGTTACACTTATTACATATTATAAACTAGAAAATGATTTAAGTTTAATACAATTTCACAATTTATTGTCGATGTTGAAAATGCAATTGAGTAACCATTTTTTGCTAAACGATCCGCTCAGTGATTTGATCGTTTATGTATTTCCATCAAGGACAAACAAACTTAAAATTAAAATGTTTTAAATTATCTCTATAACTGAATGGTTAAAATAAATTCGATGCACCATTCATATGATATGTTATAAAAAGCAGGACACGAGTTGGTGGCCATGGAAAATTGAACCATAAATCAATAACTAACCTACGTGTTACTGATGTTAAACTTACACAATATTTATATGAAAATAATAAAGAGACTTTGATGTTAATACATAATTGGGTTGTATGAAATTTTGAATCAGTATTATCTCGTTACATTACATCATCTCTTATCGTGTGCTGATAAGAGAACCTGAGTATTTACTTTCAAGTGAAACATGCTATTGTTAAGTTAAAAAAAATGAATACTATTTTATAATTAATTGGTCTCCTCAATATTTATTTGTTTTTTGGATTTATTTATTAACGGATTGGTCAGTGACGTAATTTGAAGGTGTAAAGGCAAAATGCAATAAGCAATTGATAAAAATTAAGTTACGTTTTTTTCTGATTGATTTTAATATTTTTTATTCCTTTGGCTGATAACGTTTCTAATTTTGCTTGAAGTATTTAATGGATAATAGTTGAACATAAATTATCCCTTTTAATTATTGTTATATTATGTTGATTGTTTACATTTAATCTTTATTTCTAATGTTTGTAGAGCAAATTTCTAACTTTATTCACGCGATTATTTATTTATTTTACATATATTATTATATCATACTGCTGTACCACTAGAGCATTACGGGGGATCCCAAGTCGCCGTGATGATAGTGCAACAATAAATTAAAAGAAAAAACATAAAAGATGGAACAATGTAAAAAAGGTTTTAGTAAGATAAAGATAAAAAATTGTGCACGCTCTCCATAAACATAGGGAGGGACAGATTAAACAGGTCATTATCTGTCCCCCTGACAGACCACTCATTCCAATGGCGTATTATAGTTTTGGGGTATGACCAATCATGGCTGTTTGTGAATAAGTAATCTGGGTTTGTGGGCATTAATAAAATTCGATATTTGCTCTACAAACACATCACAGCAAAGAGAACTCAACAAGCACGAGAATTTTATTTTAAACCATATAGATGCACATGAGCTATTGCTGGGGTATTTTAATACAGGTGGATTTATGTATTTTCTGGTTTAAAATGCATTGTGGTTTTTGCACTATTTAAGCTTCTTGTCGAGTGGTGGTCGCCGACGATAGAGAAAATGGTCAAGGTGAACCCGAGCACTCATATCGATAGTAAAGGCGGCGCATGATATAATTATTGATTTATTTACTGTGTATATTTCAATGTTGAGATGTGTTATTTGGACGACGTGTCTGCCTAGGATTGGATACACGTGGTGAAAGATATTTTCGTTACACGAACACATCCACCCCGCACAGCTATTCTATTTTGTGCCCATAGCCATCTCGAACATCACTATCGATATTAAAATATAACTAATACGACGAACTTATTATCTTCATTTTCATCTTTGGACGATATTTATTGTGAAGGAATTTGCTCGTCGAGTCGGGTTTAAAAATAACTTAGACGCCTCAAAACGAGACACGTGTCTAAACTATTTGAAATATTTTTCTAAAACAAAAACGATTTGAATGTAAAAATAATCACAATTATATATTTAGTACAAATAAACGCTCCAAACAAAAAAAATGTACATATTGTATATACCATACCATACACAATTTATAGTGTGGTTATGAAGAAACTATAAAATGCATATTAAATTAATACTCGTTTTATTCGTATTATATTACATAATATCAAGGGTATACTGCTAAAATGCACTAATTCATATTTCATAGTTTTGAGATAATGGCGAATTAGTGGAAAAAAAGTCACAGTCTTAACAAAACTATAAATTTCTGGTATATATTTGAATGATTTACAATGTGGTATAAGTCAATGACTTCTTTTATCTTTCAAAATATAACACAATTATAAAAAATACCTCTATTAGATAAAAAAAATACCTCTATAAGTACGTTTTGGCAATAGATAAAGTAATAAAAAAATATATACAAATGCATCCCAAACTCAAAATCGTCGAAATATGACTTTTTAGCAGTATACCCTCGATATATTTTGAATGCTTATTTCATCTTGTATTAGCGATAGATAATCAATTATTTAGGTCAGTGAATTAAATGATTCAGTATCTATTTTTTAATTTTTTTAAATTTATTTTTAGGTGCTCAAGCTTTTTCTAGGAAACATCCTCTATCATGTTGGCTCTCAACAATGTTGGTGATATTTTCTGGGGCAATGGTGGCAAATGGCTTATTAGGAGAACCCATTCTCGCTCCATTGAAGAATACACCACAACTTATGGTCGGCACTGTTGTTTGGTAATAAACACATTTAAAATCATATTATAAGTATGAGAAATGATGTATATTTGTTTATTTTTATAGGTATTTAGTATTTTATACACCTTTCGATATTGGATACAAAGTGGGCAAATTTCTACCCGTGAAGATAATTGCTTCAGCGATGAAAGAAATCTATCGAGCCAAGAAAGTTTACGATGGTGTAACACACGCTGCTAAAATATATCCCAATGCTTATATAATTATGATTATAATTGGAGTGATGAAAGGAAACGGTGCAGGATTTGTAAAACTATTGGAACGATTGATTCGAGGTGCGTGGACACCAACGGCAATGGAGTTTATGCAACCTAGCTTGTGAGTTACAACATAAATCTAAATGGAACTTTTTTTCCCTCATTTAATATGAATGTATTTTTATTTCTAGCTATACCAAAGCATCTCTGGTTGCCTCTATTATATTTGTTCTTGATAAGAAAACTGATCTCATCTCGGCTCCTCACGCTCTTGTCTATTTTGGCATTGTCATATTCTTTGTATATTTCAAGGTAAAATACAAATTAAAGTGGTAATATAAAATGTGTATGCTAAATTGTTTTAATTTTCATTATAGTTATCTGCAATTATTTTGGGAATTCATGATCCGTTTGTACCATTTGAAAACCTATTTTGTGCACTCTTTCTGGGAGGAATCTGGGATTCGCTTGCCAAACTTTTGGGTCGTGGTCAACCCAAAGAAGATGCCAAAGATGCCAAAAAAACTAACTAAAACACAATGGTTTGTTTTTAATATAATTCTAATATTTCAAAATTGAACTAATATACTTTTTTAATTCCAGGTATATTTGTTAGTGCAATCATAAAAGACTGCAGTAACAATCGCACATCAACAAACTATGTATCTCTACTAATTAAGATTTAAAAAAAAATCATAATCATATTATTGTGACCAAATTTTTTTACCTAGTAAAGCTAGTCACTTAGGCAATATCCTAATTATGTATTTTAAGCATTTTAAAGTGGATTTCCCTTTCTTAAAATCAATACCAAGTGCTTTATTACACGAAAATATCAAAGAATTATAAAATCTAAAGTAAGGTCACCCTGCTATTATTTTGTTAAAAAAAATATTGCTCTTAAACCCAAGTGGGTGCGGTTTAAAAGCGAATATTTTTGTGATTATTTTCCAAACGTCAAAGAATTGTTTTCTATTATTTTTATTTTGAATAGGTATAGACTTAAGTACCCGTTGTATACTTATTAATTGTTTTGTTTTTTTTTGTTTTCATTATTTAAGAATTATTTATATGTCACATGTCGACAATTTTTTACAAGAAACAAAAATAAATGACTGGTATCACAAATTAACTGACTTTTTATTACAACAACCTTGTATTTAATTAAGTATTTGAAAAATTGTATTGATTATTAATATATGACAAAGTAAGGGTAGGTTCTACAAAAGTTGGCTATGTAACTTTGAGAGTTATCGGTAACTTTTTGTATAATCACTGGTTGTTAAACTAGTAATTGTACTAAAATGCAGCAGATACTTGTTAAGATTTAACTATTGAGATAGTTATGAACCACATTTATTACTGCGACCAGTGTAATATATTATTTTTATAATAAAAACCTTGAACAAAATGATATTATTATGACTTGCTAGCTACTGTATTTATTGCAGGTCAATCATAGAAGGGGTCAATTACAGTCCACGTGACTTCGTGGAAAATCGGTAGAGAAGGGGAACAGGAACAGCTGTCAGAGTGACAAGAGTGTCAGTCGCCATCGGGACGCTGGATGGTCTGTACGCGGTTTCAGGGCGCTGCAGTATCAGCAGATTAATAACACTAAGATGGAAGACGAGGCCGTTATAGGATTAGACATCGGAACTACTACTGTTATATGCCAGGTTATCAGCTCCAAGTGGGCCGTGCTAGCTGAAGCCAAGGACAGGGTTTGTACCTTATCTATATTGTCCTGGTCCTGCCACTACTAACTACTTGCAACTATGATTATTTCACATGACTAACATTGTCATTACAGATTATCTTACACTGCCCACAACCTGGCTATGTTGAAATTAATCCCGATCAATTATGGGAATCCGTGGTTAGAGTCCTGAGGCTGTCTATAAAAGGTGAGCAATTGCACTTTGAACATTTTTTTAAATTTATATAAATAGTACACTTACACATAAACAGGTCAAATATTGTGAATTATGTAAAGCTGGAGACTGGGAACTTTTTTTACAATAGTATATTATTTATTAACATACCAATCAACCCATCGACTTCAATTGTGGACGTAATATGAAATTTAAATAAATATAAGAACATTTGCGGTTATTAATTATATAGGTAGGCATAATAATTATAGGAGATTTTTGCAATATATAAATAATTAATAATATTGATAAGTTGTTGTATCAATATATTATCGCCACTTTGATGTAAAGTTTAGGCCCATTGATCAAATAATTTATCTCTTTTTGATTTGCATATAATAATTAAGAAAAAGAATCATCCCTCAGTCAAATGCTAATATGTAATTTTCCATAATTGCTGTTTCTCAACGTTTGTGTGAAAAAAGTAAAATACATAAATGTTTTTAGAAAATATGTATTTTGTATTTGTAAACTGTGCAAATACTAAAATGACCATACCTGTATGTATAATATTTTAAATGAACATATTTTAGAAGAAATATGCGAAATAATAAAAAAAAATTGTTTTCATATTATTTCAATTTAAAAATTCTTTTACTTTTGAAAATGAATTTGAAATAATTTTTAAAACTTAAAAAATAATCAAACCAGATTTAAAACTAATCAGATTAATATTGATTGTGATGATGATCAATCGTGGTATTTCAAAATTATATTTATTAACATTTTATATCAAATACCTATACAAATATTATAATTTGTTACTATCAATAACCGGTTATTTCATTGATAGCCTTGATCTACTCGTTTTTTATTATAAAAAGAGGTTGTGAATCCACCAAAAAATCTGAGACCCAATAGTGTTGTTTGGTCATACAATTAACAGTTTAAACATTAAATAAAGGATGGGAGGGGAAAATTTTTCAAGGTTAAATCATTTGCAACCATGTATACATAAATATTTTAAATGTGTATTTACATTATGTAAAATAGATAAAAAAAGTTGTTGTTAATGATGAACATGGTGGCATAACTTTTTTTTAAAAAACATTTTGAATTCAAATACAATTTGTTTTGCCTAAGACCATCTGCTAATGAGTTCTCAAGATTTCGTTGGTTATTATGTTATAAGATGTGTCAAAATAAATTACAATATCAATTTTTGGAAAAGTCAACATTTCTTTTTCAGAATCTAAAGTTCCTCCACAAAAGATAAAATGCATTGGTATATCTACACAGCGTAATAGTTTTATTACTTGGGACAAAACCACTGGAAAATATTTTCACAATTTCATAACATGGATGGACATTCGTGCTTCAGATTTAGTCCGGAAATTGAATGCCTCGATTGTTGCTAAAGTAACCAAAATAATAATTGATAATGTAATGATTTAGCGGATGGTTATAAAAACTAAATAAAACAATAGTGTTTCAGATCAACCAGCTATATGATATATTTTGTCTCACGGCAGAATCGATATCTAACTGCCAGTACTTTAACATTCAATACGGAACAGGTAATATTTTTGTAAATTCATATTAAATAAGTGAGTAATTTATTGTCATAATTCAGGTTTCAATTAGGTTAAAATGGGTTTGTAATAATATACCAGCAGTAAAATTGGCTGCAGAAAATGGGAATGCTATGTATGGGTGTATAGACACATGGATTCTATATAAATTAACAAATATGAAGATTCATGTAACTGACTACTCAAACGCATCAGCTTCAGGCATGTTCGATCCTTTTAAAATGTCTTGGATAACGTGGGGGATAAAAATGCTCGGAATCCCAACAAACATGCTACCCAAAGTGGTTGACACTGCCGGAGATTTTGGGTGTTTAGATGAATCAATAGTGGGTGCTCAAATACCGATTACTTGTTGTGTAAGTTTTATTTGTTACTTTTGTATTATATATTATTTTTATTAATATTTATTGGTAATTTATATAGATGGCAGATCAGGCAGCCTCTTTGTGGGGTTCCTGTTGCTTTAAACCCGGAGATGCTAAAATCACTATGGGCACGGGCACATTTGTAAATATTAATACGGGCAATAAGATACATTCCAGTATTTTAGGATTATACCCAATTATTGCTTGGAAATATGGATCTGAAATTTCTTATGCAGTTGAAGGCTCTAGTAGCAATACAGGAACTTCTGTCGACTGGGCAATAAAAGCAGGTATTATTAGTACTGATATCTCTAATTTTACAAAATTCTTAAGCAAGGACACTGATTATAAATTATAACTCCAGGATTGATATGTGATCCATTGGAGTCTGCTAGTTTAGCCGATCAAGTAGACGACACTGATGGTGTATTTTTCATTCCTGGATTTAGTGGTTTGGGAGTAAGTTCAATCTATATTCATAGCTATTGTTAAATATCAATGCATAATTTCATATAAAATCTCATTTATACAGGCTCCAATCAATGATAAAAGAGCTACAGCCGGTTTTATTGGTATGAAATTATCAACACAGAAAGAGCACCTTGTACGTTCAGTTCTAGAAGCTATTGTTTTTAGAGCCGTTCAGTTATATAAATGTACACAAAAAGAGACTGAGTATAAAATATCAACAATTAGGTATGTATTATTGATAAACATAGATTATTGTACTTTTTTTATACAATAATATTTTCTTTTAGGATTGATGGTGGAGTATCTTATAATGATTTTGTAGCACAATTATTTAGTGACATGACAAACTTACAAGTAGAGCGTTCTACTTCAAAACAAATATCAGCATTGGGTTGTGCCTTACTTGCTGGTTATTATTGTGGTAAGTTTTTTATAATTATAAAAATATGTAGATATGTTATATTCATTTGGATTTGATGCCTAAAATCAATTACAGATGTGTGGAAGTCTAAAGAAGAAATTTCAAATTTATATACTGTCGATCGGTTGTTTATGCCAAGACAAGATGTTGGAAATGTTTATTCAGATATTATTAAAAGATGGGAAGGTGCTCTTGACAGATTCGTCGGTTGGTATAAAAGACAAAAAAAAACAAATAGAATAAAGCCAAAGCTAATAACAAAGAAGAATTTATTACCCTAACATTTGGTTATGGATGGTCATCCTGTTGATCATCCTTTATCCTCATTCATTCGCCATTGGTTTCTGCAATCTTTATTTGTTGTATTACTTGTTTACATATATTTTGTTACCGATAAAAGTGATCAAACTGTCACCACTGATTAAAAATTTGACATTTAATCTCGAATGATGATTTTAATAGATGAACGCTATCCTTTTTGTGATTTTACTAGTCAGCTAGAAAATTATTCATTTTTTTTATATAGATACATACTTTTATTTTGGGACAATTTTCCATGTAACAAACACCAAGTAAAAATTGTTGAGATTTGACTGAAAATATTATATAATCAAATTGTATAAATCGTCCATTATTAAAAACATAATATTATATTTTATTAAATAATTACTTATCTTGTATACATTTGCATGAATCCGTTAGTTCGCTAACATTATTTCCTAATGATTTTATTTTTTATTTAATAGGAAATGACTGAACGCTTTCATAGTTGCAAATAAAATGAAAAGGTACATTTTATGTCTTATCCGTTGTTTTGTTTATTAGAAATGCGTTCAGTGTTAATACTGTGCGCATTGGGATTTTTTAAATTTAATTCAGTTTGGAATTGCTCAAAATTATTGATATGTATGGGTATATAAATGCTCTGTTAATATGTATAATAAGCCTATGGACATTATTAATTGATATAAAAATATGTACATAATGATATGTGTATTTTTTAATATGTTGGGAATTAAAAAATACCTGATATTCTATTGTATATCAATAAAACTGTGATAAACCTAAAAAGAATTTTCATTTCTTTTATAAATAACATTTGTAGTTCAATTCAAATTAGTGTACAAATTATTAAATTATTCAGTAAAACTTAATTGACTGACAACCATGCAGTTAAGACTACCTTGGAATATTATTTCTAGTGTAAGGTAAACCAGCAATTCTGACTATTGATATATTTAAACTGGATTTAACACCACTGTTACCATCATAGGATTACTTTATAAGGTTATGTGTATGTGTATAAAGATGCATATTTTCTACAAAGTTTTTGAAATATAGATATTTTTATTGTATTATTACGCAGAATAGAGATGCTGAGAGTAATAAAACTGGGGATGACTTCAAAAAATTAACATGCTTTCATAAGAAATAGATTGTGGGGTATTCTCTAGTGATTATTAATTTACGAAATAATTTATCCGTGGACTCGAAAGAAGTAGCTAACGTTTACATAATTACTATTCATAATTGTTTATCAAACTAAGGTTTTTTAAATGATACATTATGGATGAGTATGTATATAAACCTAATCAATGATGCAACAGAAATTAAAATGCAACTACTTTAAATTTCAATCATGCTTTTTGACTATACAACATTACGCAATTAGAAATCAACCGAATAAACCAAGGTTTAAACAATACATCGATCGTAAAAGAGTGAAAACGCATAAAATACAATCGTAATACTTTCAAATATCATATGTATTAGGCATTTTACATACAGACTACTTATTTACCTATATTATTAGAATTATTGGAAAAATTATCAATGAACTGCATTATTTTTGAAAAATTATAGAATCATTTTAAGACTTATTAATGTTGAAATACAGTCATAATTAACATTAATTAAATCGCTAACAATATCTAGATATTTTTATGATAAAGTACATACGATCGTTTGAATAATGTTATGATTATTATTAATAGCTAGTCCTTTTCAATTACAAAACAAGAAATTATAAAAAAAGAATGAATTGGCGAGTAAAAAAATAACATTACATTTATTCATGATGATACAAGATTATTATTTATGTGTTCTGATTTCATGAAACCTTATGAATATTTTTTTTAAATTATTCACCATCACATTTTTATAAAAAATGATCTGATATAAAAACTACCAAATATTATACCCACATATATCTATCACACATGTTAAAATAAACTTTTCAAAATACGCGATAATCGTTTAAAAAATAAATACGTTAAGACGTCATAATGCGTTGAGCAAATTAATATAGATATTTGTGCTACATAAGTGAACTTTTTACAGCTATTCCAAATCAATTTTATTGTCTAGCAAAAAGAAAAAATTGCACTTTGATTCAAAGCGTTTGATAAACTGTATATAGATAGGTATATTGATTATTGTCAGATTGGGTTATTTTTTTTTATAAAATATTTCCATGTTTGCAAATATTTAGGAATAGTTTTTTTTAAAAAGCTTAGATGCATAGTACATCAAGTAGCCAAAAATATCAGTTACCTGTGCAAACATTATACTGTAAACATGTCTCTTCATATCTTCAGTTATATTTCACAGTAAAATGGGTAAATGCATTGTTACTACATGTCATATGGACTCTACCCCAGAGTACTTCTTTAAGATGTTTAAAATATTATTGCGTTTAATAATTATAAATGCACCAGGGCCAAAGTATTGTGACAACCACTCTCAGGGGTCACAAGAAATGTGTTGAGTGAGGGAGACACACTTATGCCTTTATCGAATAGGAGAGAAGAGTACAACAATACACGGGATTACACGAAATCGCACGAATTACTTATATGCAATGCGATATCTATTGTTTATATCTATGCTTAGATGTAAGGTTAGGTTAAATTAGACAGTAAGATGGTTTAAAGGGATAAGTTAGACAGTTAGATGGTTTATATTATCGATTGAATAATGAGGAGATCGATTAAATTTGTCACTGTGACATTTTTCAACATAATTCCGCACTAGACGTGTCCATTTTTCAAGGCAAATGACGGGAAATGATCAGGTGGTATTCACAGCAATGTTGGTAGACAACTGAACATGTGTAGCGATCGACAGTGTGTTTAAGTGATGGTTAAGTTAGTGATATCCCATGCTTGGAGCGGGCCGGCCGCATCCATAGCTCTGCCGAATCAAGTATTTACTTAAAAACCCAATTAAATAACTATATTTTGATAGTGGTTTAGATTGATGATTTCCATATAGATCAACAGTGAATAATTTAGGTAAGTTACATCTTTAAATATGTGTTTAAATTAAAACGACGCGACCCCAAGTCTCATCACTTTGACAGAAATGTACCTATACCTTCCCTTATATGAGTATAAAAAAGTATTCGGCATTATTTCGTATAATTCAAATATGATATATATATAATGTTTTGAAATTAAATTATTAATACCTGTTTTTATTACGTATAAATACACACTCAAGTTCACACAACAAACAACTTCGCCCTTTCAATATTCGATGTTTTAACATAACATATATAATTTTATAATTACAGCATCGTATAATATCACTTAAAAGTAAATTTTTAGTTATGAATACAAATTTACAATTCATCGGGTCAAAAGCCGGCGACAATTATTCGTTTTTGTCCTTCACTTTGATGATTCGATGTAAATTTATCGAAATATTTGGAACGTGATTGGAACAATTATACATATTTGAGTAATTCAAGTTATTGCTTATTGAAATGAGTAAAATGTTTTTGTTTTTTTTTTAATATTTTAAAATTGAAAATGATTGGTTTTGAATTTGTTATGTTGCGAATTTTATTAAATATGCTTGGGAATTTTCGACTCATGAGATTTTAGCATAATTAATTCGAGTTCCCTCCATATGAATAAACAAAAAATCACCGTGTTATATTCTTTTGAAAAGATTGTTATAAAAAATGCTTAGCATGAAAATGCAATATTGTATGTTTATTGCTGGCTGACCATGGCTAATGTGTGGTTTATTGTTTCAGAGTCAAGATGACCACAACAGTCACAGTCGAAGAAGAGGTTACTCGTCAAACTGGATCAGACTTTATAGTAAACATTGACAAAGAACACGATGGAAGTGTTAATTCCGCGAAAAATACTAGCCATCATATTTACATCGGCGAAGGACATGTGCTTAGTCCACCAGAAGAAATCCAGATGGAAATCGTGCCTGATGGAATTACCATTTCAGGTATGTATCTCTAATAAATATTATTATGATTTGTTCACAATAAAAGAATATAAACGTTTATTGAGATTCTAATAGTAGGTAGCCACGTGAAAAGAAGGGTATATTTACAGATGGTTTGGAATATTGTAAATTGGAAGTTTTGAATTAGCAACAATTCGTAGATATAAACATAAGATATCGAATGCGTGGTTAGTTCAAGCACATCAAGTGGTCAAAAACATCAGTTGCTTGGCAAATTTTTGACTATAAACATTATATATCGAATTGCATATAAGCAGTTCGTGTAATTTTGTTTATCCCGTGTATTGTTGCACTCTTCTCTCCTATTCGATAAAGCATAAGTGTGTCTCCTTCACTCAACACATTTTAGTGACCACTGAGAGTGACTGTGACAATTATTGGCGATTAAAACGAAATAATATTTTAAACATCTTAATGAAGTACTCAGCTTTAAAAACTGAGCCTAGATATATTTGAGTGTATGTTTGAGTCCATATGACATGTAGTAACAATGTATTTACCCATTTTACTGTGAAATATAACTGAAGATATGAAGAGGGATGTTTACAGTATAATGTTTGTTATGTAACTCATGTTTTTGGCTACTCGATCCACTTGAACTAAACATGCATTTAGCCACACATGTGATATCTTATGTTTATACCTATGCAACAATTTGAATTTGTACCTTTGTTAATACATATTTTTTTGGTGAAAGTTTAATAAACAATTAATTTTCATACAGATACCCCAAAATACTACCAATGTTGACATATTTAGTATATTTATAAATTATGCAGACTTAAAATTATTTGTAATGCAATCTACACATGGGTCATATACGGCTATCGCGATTTTTAATAATCACCCCAATTGTTTTGACTTTGCTTATTTAATTTATTTTATTGACATACAAAAAAGTATGACTCTTTTTGCA
The DNA here is from genome assembly GCA_022606485.1 of Agraylea sexmaculata. NCBI lineage: Eukaryota > Metazoa > Arthropoda > Insecta > Trichoptera > Hydroptilidae > Agraylea > Agraylea sexmaculata. The sequence continues at coordinate 125,060 of JAGTTH010005785.1, read as the reverse complement.
TTCGCATTTCGCTTACGAAACGACATTATTTGAAATAAGCTGAATATGCAAATTTATTTGTAATGTCTTTAACAAAATATAAAAATATTTATTAGGTCACCAAAAATGTGATGTCATGTTTCATTTTATGGAATGCCAGGAAATTTATATTTTAAGCTAGATATTTTAAAAAGCTCATATATTCACAAATTTTACACTTGAATTAATTGAAATACATATTATGATTTTAATTACATAATAACGTTTTGCCTTTGTTTATACACGATGGATACAACATAATTATTATAACATTGAAACTGCATAATAATTGTAGTCTTATTTTATCAATTCTTCGTCGATTTCTTATTATTCCATAAATTGTTAGTTTACACGCTAAGTTCACGTAATACTATGTTGATTGACTTCCTTCCGACCGTTTACAATTAATTACAACACACTATAATAATTATCAAGAAAAAATAATATCTGCAAAGGCATGGCGAAGATTGATAATGAAATCACTAGGGTTTCGTTTAGCTATTTGTAATACAACGCACGCAAAATCCCTTTTAAACAAATAATATGTACTATTTCAGAATATGAGTAATGTAACCAATTAAGTAAATTCACAGTTTCAAAATACATACATTTAAAACTTGATATTGCAAATAAAAATGTTATGATTGTTGACTATATTACATTTTATATCCACTCGATTATTTTTGAGTTTTTATATTAGTGAAAACGATATAATTTAAAAGTAAAATGGCGTCCATCAAGTGTTCTTTGGCAAAAATCAGGAAAAAAACGTAGATATAATACTTTCCAAGCCCCCTCTACATTGAAATTCACGCAAGATTTAATTTTGATTAAAAAAGTTCACTGGCACATAAATGAGGCTAAATTTCGTATATATATATTAGTCAATGACTTAATTGGCATAAACTATATGAATGGGTAAATAAGATTTTAATAAAAAAAACAATGTTGGTATTTTTTTTTGCATCAATTTTTGGAAACTTACAATATTCTAACCATTTATATTGGACTTTACTTTGGAAAGTGTTTACTTTTACTTTGGAAACATTTTTGTCTCTTGGAAATTCATTTGTTTTAAATTTAAAAAAAATTCGGAATCATCTGATGCGCCTGACGTTAGGCAATCTGACAACAGCCTGCAAAGAAGTTGTTTTATCGAAATAATTTATTTATTTACCATATATTCCGTAATTACAACCTAATATATACCGAAAACCGTAATAAGATTACATTTAATAATTTTTCGTGAAAAAGCTGATAATTTTTCAAGGGCCAGGTTTTAGAATATTTTTTTAATATTCACCGCAGGTTTTTTTTCCAAACGTTAATTTAATTTTTAGTATGCATAATTTAGCCATATAGCTATTTACTAGTATTCTCATATTTAAAAGTAATTATTCATTGGATAATATTTAACGGCGCTCTTTGCATTCGCGGTGTTTGAGCATTTCGATTCCAATGTCAAATAATTAAAAAAAAGACCTAATCATTCTTATGATATGGTTTTAACTGTTACTGAATACTAATAGACTGTTATGTTAATTTACTTATTAGATTGGATTTTCAATAAATGGCGAATTAGGTAAAGAAAAGAGGAAAAAAAGACCTACCGTAAAAACAAGATCGGAAGTGAAAGTTATATAAAACGCAAGGGTATTTCGAATTAAAAAAAATCATGGAGAAAATTCATGATTCTTGGTATATTTCATTTATACATATTTTGTGAATCAGATAATACTTATAATTTATATACGTTCATTACGTATAATATTATGTATGTTATCGCAACCATAACTTTTCTTTTAATTTACTGGAGACAAAACATTTCAAAAGCAGGTGAACTTTATATTTATTTATAAATAACTTGAATAGAATATTATGCTTCTTTCATCAATCAAACGTTGACATATAATACATACTTAAACAAAAGAACTAAAATACTAGTGATTCACAGTATAATTTACAGGTAAGGTCGCGATATTGATTAGTATTAATAATAAATGACATTTGGTATTCTACATCAGACAATTTATATGACACCTCAAAACGATCAGAGAATCCAATAAGTACTATTCATTAAGTCATTACTTATAAAATTAGAGGTCAATAGGTATAAAAATACTTGAGTTATTCAAATCGCAGGGTCTACAAATAAATACATTCACATGATAATAATAAAAAATCGTTACATCTAAAGATTTAAAACTTCTTCTTATTAAACATATAAAATAAACGGTCAAGGTGGACTTTGTTTATGTAATATACGTGTAATTATATACTCTTTAACATTAACCATAGTATAGTATTTATATAATATTGTTATTTATTAAGTATTAACTATTTCAATTTAACTTCCAAGGCACTTAGGTTATATTATATTGGTTATATTATACATTGAGATTGGGATGAAATTTATAATTTTGACATTATCGATTTTGCATTTTAGCAGATGAAGGTCGTTTTATTGTTTAACAACTATTTTAAAAGTCATGGTGAGTCTAATAAACAGGTTTATAATTTTTATTGCAATGATCTTTATTTAATTGATGTTTTAATCCAAAACACCGATTCCTAAGCTTTATCAACACGAAGATGGTATTTTTCTGTTGTTTGAGTAGGTATATAAAAATAATAGGAATTCGTCATTTCAGGTTTATATTTACTTTGACACATATCGACATACTGAGTCAAACATTCTATTAGTTTACCTATTTGTTATTCCTTTTTAAGTTAAATATAAATAAATAATACACGCTCATTCTACTTTATAATGCTTTTGTGAATCGATGCAGATATATCACAATCATATAATTTAGTTCAATATATATTATTTATTAAGATATTATATATAATTTATATATACACATATTCATGATGTTGTCATCTTTATTATCAATACTTACAATAACAATAATATATTGTATGGGTACGATCACGATGATTAATTGGAGTTCAAGTAAAGTAGTGAAAGTGGAAAACCACACAACCTGATGCACAACGAAAGTAAGTTTTACGCAATTAATTCATTTCAGTATGGTCCATGGTTGTTTCAATCGTCCATTAAAATACATTCATTATGTTTTTTGAATATTCAGCTATGTGCATTTTTATGTTTTTCTTGTAGTTTTTTTGTTTTTTTTATTAATACCGGTTTGAATATCTTATATATTATGTGAAATGTATATCTTGAGTAGATTATTATTTTATTACATGCACCACACGTATGACCCTCAAAGAGTATATAAGGTTATGTTTTTGGAAGTAATAATAAATTATGAACTTAGTTTAGGTTTAATAAAAAATCTTTATAATGAGAGGTGAGATTTATAATATATATAATAGTTACGGCTACGTATGTACATAATGTATGTACTAGGTAGGCATTTAATAATTTACTTTACGAAATTATAAAAAAAAACAATATTAACGTATTATAATCCAATATTCAAATAATCAATGGGCGATATAAATAAAAAAAAATACTTGCAAGTTAGATTGTTTTTCGTGGTTATTCTATTATAGAGAATTTTTATTTAAACTAAAATGATTTTTCTCATAATTAAGTAAGTTATTAGGCGTTTTTTTCACATTAAAGTTCTTCTGAAAGTTAGATATAATACTTGATTTTTAATTTTGCTTACATCAACCATTACATTTTTTGAATATAGAACCGAATTTTTGTTGTAGTGACATCTATGTACTATTTGTTAAAACAAATTAAGCCTAAAACACAGTTGAAAAATGAAAATAGTATTATTTACCGAAAGTTATAAAATTGCAGGATTGATTAAATTGCAGGTTATTAATTAAATACTATAATATAATTAAACAAACAGTGTGTCATGTGTGTGCAGTATTTTTATTTGTATTTATGTGTGTTATCGATAGGTAGGATTTTTATGCGTGTTGATTAGTTTTATGCAATAGTTTTCCGCATTTTCATAAAATATATTTTTTCTAGTCGATCGTGTTTTCATATTGAAAAGTAGGAATTTAATGGGTCGTTGCCTGTTGGTGATTATGAACAAGGAAACACATTGCACGGGCAAGTCTGACGTTTTACTAGTCGATCAGTGTTGTTTAGACAAGCGGAGGGAACGTATCTCTTTATCGATCCGACTCTTTACTATGAGTAAGTACATTTAAACACAATTGACTCAATTATATTCAATTTAAACACTTTCTACATACATTACAAGCCCTTATTCTACACGTACACTGCTATTGTATTGGGTTCGTCACGGTTATAATCATTACCATGACAAGTCGTCAAGCACGGATCAAAAAATATATATCCAGCGTACCTTAAATTATTTTACCATTTGCCTTCAACTCCGTGCCGAATTTTTGCCTTCGAGTGGAATCTTTTTATGTCTCGATTTTCATTTAAATTTAATATATTATTTTCCACAATAATAACAATACAATAGACTCATTAAAACCTCACGACAAGCGTATACTTATCTCTTTAATTTATTATGCATTATAACAACATACATACATAGGTAAATATATGTATTTCATACTTTTGTTGTTTTCTTACTATGATGTATTGTCTTTTTTATCCGCCGAATATTTTTTGCGACTGATGATACTAGAGCTTAAATGTTATGGAAAATTTAAATTTATTAAATATTGAACACTGCAATTTTTCTTAAAAAAATCTTTCAATATACATATCTTTTATATATGCTTAGGTACAATATTATATTGTAAATAAGTTAAATATTTCATAATATTATAATCAAAATTCACCCAAAGGAAATTGAAATATTTTAAATCGATCACACTAGGTAAATTAACAAAATATGGGGCGGAATATAAGAGTGCTAAGGGTTAATATTTGTCTTGATTGATACTTAATGGTATGTGTAAAAATAAGGTTTTCGATAGTGTAGGAAATTTTTATTATATGGCTTTGAAAATAATGCCGGCTATGTGTCTTTAACCGTTAATAATACAACCAGATTTCTCATTACTCTCTTCAAGATACAGATAAACTGATGATATTGCCAACCAAACCGTGATATTTGGTGAGTGCAAAGGTTTTTGGAAATTTTATTGAAGTTTGAAAAAAAAACATTCGAGAAAAAAATGACCAATATATTTACATAAATTCTGGAGTGTTATGAGAAATGCCGAATCTATGACATCCAAATGCACCGATATTTTGATTGATATGATGCTTAAATCAATAAAAAAAATCGTACATTGTAAAAGTGTAGCTCAAGTAGTTACGTTACAAAGTTAAGCTGCCCCACCTTGTTTGTACATAAGTCAATGCAAAGATCTATTATTGATTCAATATGTCTGTCGTCGCATATAATCTTAAATTTTATAAATGATTTTAAACCGACTGCATATTATTGTCAGAAATTGCGTCAAAATTCGTCACAGTCGACCCACTTTGGACCGGTGATCTTTTCGGAAGACGTGCTGCAATGTAAATAGGTACATACATACTTCGACACACCAGAAGAAAAGTGTCTTTCTCCATCAACTTAAATCGATATATGTCATAGTTTTGTAGTGTATAAAATTATTTACTCTCATATCCTTTCGAAATATACGCACACGGTTAGATGTTCTTACACAAGCGTACAGTTGATACATTACAAAATCGCTGACTTGGTAATCTCACACATGGCTTATGTATTACTAGCTCATAGTTATTGTCATGTTAATTATATATGATAAATGATCGTTTGTAATGCAAAGATGATGTGTTCGAAGTCTAACAACTGCATCGTCCATAATCACCATTTGATAATGTATTTGTCGTTTCATTCTTATTCGTATATTTGTAATAAAAAACTTTTCAATTGTTGGCAATAGGGTCATGTGGGTCCCTTCAATTTTGTGACCCAGATGAACACATACTTTCGAGACAATACATTATTATCGTCCAGAGATATAAACATAAGATATCGCATGAGTGGCTAATTGCATGGTTAGTTCAAGTGTCCAAAAACATGAGTTACCTGTGCAAACATTATACTGTAAACATGTCTCTTCATATCTTCACTTATATTTCACAGTAAAATGGCTAAATGCATTGTTACTACATGTCATATGGACTCAAACATACACTCAAATACATCTAGGCTCAGTTTTTACCAAAGACTACTTGATACAAGATTATTATTTATGTGTTCTGATTTCATGAAACCCTATGATTATGTTTTTTAAATTGATCACCATCACATATTTATAAAAACTGAAAAAACATAATCTGATATAAAAACTACCAAATATTATACCTACATATATCTATCACACATGTTAAAATCAGCTTTTCAAAATATGCGATATTCGTTTAAAAAATAAATACGTTAAGACGTCATAATGCGTTATGAGCAAATTAATATCAATATTTGTGCTACATAAGTTTTTACAACTATTCCAAATCAATTTTATTGTCTAGCTAAAAGAAAAAAATGCACTTTGATTCAAAGCGTTTGATAAACTGTATATAGATAGGTATATTGATTATTGTCAGATTGGGTTATTTTTTTTATAAAATATTCCCATATTCGCAAATATTTAGGAATAGATTTTTTTTAAAAAGCTTAGATGCATAGATATAAACATAAGATATCTAATGAGTGGCTAAATGCGTGGTTAGTTCAAGTGGATCAACAAAACATGAGTTACCTGGCAAACATTATACTGTAAACATCCCTCTTCATATTTTCACTTATATTTCACAGTAAAATGGGTAAATGCATTGTCACTACATGTCATATGGACTCAAACATACACTCAAATACATCTAGGCTCAGTTTTTAACAAAGACTACTTCTTTAAGATGTTTAAAGTATTATTTAGTTTTAATCGACAAATAATTGTCACAACCACTCTCAGTGGTCACTAAAAATGTGTTGAGTGAGGGAGACACACTTATGCCTTTATCGAATAGGAGAGAAGAGTGCAACAATAAGGGTTTACACGAAATATTTATATGCAATGCGATATCTAATGTTTATATCTATGTTATCGTCATTGTGTAGAAAGGAATTGTGAATTTGTACAACGAGTTTATATGTATTACGATTTGAATTATAATGATTGCACTTTTACACTCTAGATTTGTCTTCGCTTCGCTTCCTGCTTAGAAAACGTAACAAAAAAATCATATTTAATATCGACCAAAATATACTTTTACTAATTAACTTTATGCTTTATTGACATATATATATATATATATATATATATATATATATATATATATATATATATATATATATATATATATATATATATATATAATAATAATTTATAATATCATCATAATGCTACCAAAGGCAACATAACTATTATTTTTATATATGCACGTTACGGTGTATATAAATAATATAATTACAAATTATATTCAAACCCTTGATTTTTTTTTGAATTGTGTAATTTATTCTTTAAAAAAATAAAATTGTGATGCCGATGATCATCAATATTTATCAGATAACATTATTCCAATATGAGTAAGATTTAATCTTTTCCTATATATTATACATACATGTTGTTGGGGGATAATATTTCGTAAAAATTAAAATTGCGTTATGAGTAATGAGTAAACGTAAATGTGTAATGAAATACATACTCAACAACTAGAGTTTATATTTTTACGCAATTTCCGCCTTTCCCTTATACTAAATACGATGAACGATGCATTTATTTTACTACTCCATTTCACTTTTAAAATCAACTCGAGCATTTTACTTGGGAAGTATCGCAGCTCTTCATCTACACAAATATTTAACTGGGATGCTAAATATACGATAACTTTATTATCAAGGTAAGAGTGAATCCCGTTATTCACGAAAACGGGCATTGACGATTGGGATGATAATCTTACTGGTAAATCATACTTATTTTGTATGATTAAATAGAGATTTTGAATGAGGATATTCAAGATAAATAATGTAAATAAATGTGAAACATCCGACATTAGCAAAAAATGATTTTTGAAGATTACGGAATACGTCATTTTATTTGTATTTGATCAATCGTTCTTGTGCTGTTTTCCCCGTCCATAATAATTTAATGATTATCCGTTATATTTTTTTACTAAGAAAAAACTAAAAGTAATGTTCATAGACGACTGCTTGTAATTTATTTGTCATTTTCATTCATAATGTCAACATGAATGATAATTGAAACTATTACGTGTTGTTGCTGTATTATGCAATTGATAAAAATTCATTATCAGTATTTTTTAATTGTATTTGCAATTATCTTTCATGTTAGTCCGTCGAACCGCTATTAGATGCAAATAAACGCATTTCTATTATATTTTCATTGTTTATTGTTAACAAAAATTCCGAGAAATAACCGTTGAATCATTGTTCTGATTTGTTTGTTTAAAGGTTCAAATAGACTTTTGGAATTTGTCTAGATATCAATTATTTTCTATTAGGTAGTTTATGATAAAACCTACGATGTGCTTAAATTACATATTATATTTAATAAAATAATGTAGAAATGAAATGAAAAATGTAATCCTTATTACGTTTATTTATTTTTTTGTATTGTGGATCTTATTCTTGCCTTGTTGAGATGATAGCAAAGAACAGGTTTCATGACCAGTTTTTGCATGCAATCTACATGCAATACGCTTGGTCATTTAATAAACAATTTGAAAATTTATTGATGTATCCATATTGATGATTATATTTTTTTGTTACAGATATCAACTCGAATTCTAAAGCAAAGTGTGATGACTTCTCTCATGTGAGTTTATCAATAAATATCATATTTTAATTTAATTATACATATATGTATAATAATATTAATTGTATGTACGTATTTTATTCAAATAAGCTACGTGTATTAAAAAGAATAAGTTTCTATTTTGAAAAGGTTGAGACATGAATTGTAAATAATCAACAGGGCAGGAACTGTATTACAATAATGTATTTTAAAGCTATTCAATATACGACCTCTAGGTTATTATGCTTTAATGTGCTATCATACATGTGTTGTCTATTAATCAATATGTAATTCTCTTTATTTATTCAGTGCGAAAAGTTTTAATGTGAGCACGAAATATGAAAAAAAAGATAATTTATTGTAAAAAGTTCAATTTAAAAAAAGGGAAAATGTGTTGTAGGTCGTGGAAAAATCCCGAGATGCTTTCAATAGAGGTATCACCAGACCTGTGGAATTCCGTGAAAAACAAATCAAAGGAATAATTGATATGCTTGTTAAAGAAGAGGGAAAATTTTTAAATGCATTAAAAGCTGATCTCAGGCGTCATAAATTTGAGTCCATGCTTTTAGAATTAGATTTCATCAAAAATGATCTTAAATACATGTTGGATAATATCAGAGATTGGGTGAAGCCCGAGAAGGTAATTAAAAAAATATTTTGAACTATACCTTATTATTATTTATTATGTGAGCAAGATAAGTATTTTTATTTTCATTGAAGCCAAAAAAAGGACTTGTAAACTTATTGGATGATGTAGTAATCTACAATGATCCCTATGGAGTAATCCTATGTATTGGACCTTGGAATTACCCAATACAGCTCTCTATTCTACCAATAGCAGCAGCCATCGCTGCTGGAAATACTGTAATTTTGAAACCTTCTGAACTATCAGAAGCATGTAGTGAAGTAATGGCAGAATTATTGCCAAAGTATGTGGATAATGTAAGTATATAATTTACAGATTGCATTTCATTACTTTAATTGACAATTTACTGAGATGATTTCCTTTTAGGATGTTTTACAAATAGTACTTGGAGGTCCCGAAGAAACAACTGCTCTATTGAAACATAAATACGATTACATATTTTTTACTGGATCAACAAGTATTGGTAAAATAGTGCATGAAGCCGCTAGTAAACATCTTACACCAGTCACGCTTGAACTCGGTGGAAAGAGGTTAGTTATCTGATTTATGTTCGACGTGTTCGATGAATTATTTTTATTTAATTATAATTATTTACAGCCCAGTATACATTGACAGTTCTGTAAATATGGATATGACCGTTAAGCGTGTAATTTGGGGAAAGACTATTAATGTGGGCCAAACTTGTATTGCACCTGATTATATTCTATGTACTAAAGAAGTCCAAGATGAATTTGTTGCGAAAGCTAAAGAATTAATTCCTTTATGGTTCGGTGAAAATACACAAGATTCACCCGATCTAGCAAGAATGATCAATCCTAGAAATTTTGGGTAATTTTTAATTATTAGATTTTAAAAAATGGAACATGGGAACAAATTTTTTATATTTTTCAGGCGAGTGTCAACACTTATAGATAAAGATAAAGTTGCTGTCGGAGGAAGGATTGACCCCAATGAACAATTTATTGAACCTACTATCATGGTCAATGTGAAACCAACAGATCCTGTTATGCAACAAGAAATTTTTGGTCCTGTATTGCCCATTGTAACTGTTGAGAATGCATATGAAGCTATTAAATTTATCAATAGCAGGTATACACACTTTACCCAAATATGTAATTAAATATTTTAAAACCTGTACTTCTTAGTCCAACACGTAATTGATATACATATATATTCTAACTAAAAAAAAACAAATAAGAAAGTTTCACCCTATACTAAAGAAATACATTCTAAACAAACATGCATTGTTCTCAATATACTTTTTTTAGTCGAAGGTTTAATTCTAACTATGATTCACAAAAAAATCATGTATGATTATATTCATTTGAATGTAATATACACTAATTAACATATATTCACAACCAGGATTTCATTTACAAGTCCGTAGCACATCATTCATTGTCATATATACATTCATATATTTTTCATCATAGGCCATCACCATTATCTTTGTATGTGTTTACTGCGCAAAAAGATGTTGCCGATCTTTTTGCACAACAAACAAAAGCAGGGAACATGTGCATCAATGACACCATAATGCATTATAACGGTAAGAGAGACCAACACAGAAAGAATAATTTATATTTCCAATTATGGAAGTGGTGTTGGCCAATTCGTTTTAATCACTGTTTACAATAAATTACACTTTTTATTTATTACCAAGGTGTTCCAAAATACTAATCTATAGATGATTTTTATTATAAAATGCATATCTGTTATTATGAATTATCATAAGAATCAAATGTGTGGATTCCCTGCTTAATTATATATTTCATTTTTTGAATTTTTTATGTCGATGATCTGAACACAGTAAAACCTCGTTATAACTTATCTCTCGTAAGTTTTCGAGAATTTATTATGCATATATGTATAACAAGGGAGCAGCAACTTATTTTATTGTGACCAAGTGTTTGTTAAAACGTGGTTTGACTGTGTGTATAACATAGAATCAAACTTTTAAAACATTAGTTAATCTCACCAAAAACACATTTCCACACTTTTACAATACATCTGTATATTAAAGTATTCATATGTATACTAAAAAACGATTCGGTCATTCTTCTTTTTGATTCCTTAATTAGTTAAAAATATGTACATATATAAAAGTGTAAGGTTAGGTTAATTAATTATGATGGCTTTAGCCTAGTCATGGAAGTTTGTGAATGAAAAAATGCATATAGATATAAACACGGTGCATAGTGAAGCAATGACTAAAGTCACACTAATATATTGACAGAAAGCTATCGGTATTTATTAGCAATACATTTACAAACATCCACGGCTAAGCCACTATAAGTTGAATATGTATGGATTACTTTATGATTTGTGTAATTATTTAAAAATGTAGTTATGGTGGGGGTCACCTTTCTAATTTGTTTCTTCTAATTTGCACCCCAGGGACAAACCACTAGCTTTGTACATATTTACAAATAGGGATGCGGACATTAAACTTTTTGCTGAAAATACTTCGAGTGGATGTTTTGTTGTCAATGATACAATGATGCACATGCCAGGTTTTGTATATTACATTGAATAATTAAATTGACTGAACTGAATCCTTGATTTACTGTTGTTAAATTGTTTTTATTTTATACAGTTGAGACATTACCATTTGGAGGTGTAGGTGCTAGCGGAATGGGAAATTACCATGGAAAAGCTAGTTTCGATACATTCACACACAAAAAGAGTTGCCTTGCTAAAAATTTCAACCCACTTCTGGAAAAATTGGCATCGTAAGTAACTAATAATAAGTAATTTCTGGATTTAATTAGTCCAACTAATGCCTATTCCCTATACAATAGCCAGTATGTGTATTCGAGCTCATTGATTGAAAAAAAAAACCTTTGGAGTGTTTGCAATTTGCTATGAAATTGGAATCTTCCAATTTTTGTCAATACTTTACATTAGAAATGTTTATCTCATAGTATGCATTACGCATTCGAACATGATTACTATCCTCAATGTCATTATGTATATAATAGTTTTGAACAAGGAATTCTTTTTTGTTGTAAACTGTTTTTTGCAGTAATTTTTGGTGCCAAAGTATCAATTGAAATTAAAAAGAAAATATGCTGACAGTATTTTTCAGGGAATTTTTTTACAGAATAGAAAAACTTCCAGCGTCAATACGTAATTCAACATTACGCATAATAAAAGCAATGCACGAATAATCAGTAATTTAAATTACAAATGCTTTAATCTATACATGATATGTATTTTATTTCAGATGCCGCTATCCTCCTTACAACGATAAGAAGTTAAAAATGTTAACGTTCTTGGCAGCGAAACACCCTGGAATATCAATGAAATACATAACCCACATTGCAATGTTTGCTCTCGGAGCCGCCATCACGGCTGTCATTTGTAATCTGGGAAAGGTACGGAGAACATACAAATAATTATATTATTACGGTGTCTGTCACCCTTAGCTGTCACCTTGACATTCAGTATTGCCATCCTAAAAATATAATACATACAGTGTCATCTATTATTGCACAATTAAATAATGCTTCTGTATTCAATAATGTTAGTTTTTTTTATAATAATAAATATTTCAACTACTAGTGCACTTTTATTGATGTAATTCGTTAAACGAGATAATTAAATAATAATCTGCCTATTGCATTTATATTTACTCTCACAAATATTAAAAGCTCCCATTTATCATAAAAATCGTAAAAGCATCACCTATTAAATCAAATAAAATTATGTTATTACAGTTTTAAAATTGTAACTGTGATATGGCAACACCCAATAGACGCGGGTCTATTAAGTATAGCCATATATTTTAAACCTATTTTTTTTTTTAATTCCAGGCTTCAGGAGCTGATGACAACTAAATTACGAAGATTAAACCGTGAAAATCTTATTGATAAAATATTGTCTTAATAACGACGGATATTACTATCCTCAATTCTGATAGTTATCAGAACTTTCAATATGTTGCACAATATCTATTTTATTTAGAATTGAACTGTGATTTAAAATTGTGCCTTGTATCTCAATTATATGTATAATTACATATGCATAACAAAATTATCTTGTATGCACTCATTAAATAATATATCAAAAGATTTATAATTTGTATAGTTACCATTAGAAATGCACACGAAAATATTTTTTTCCTAAATCATAAGGATTTGTAAAAATAGTAATTTCGGATTGAAATGTATAATTTTCATACCATTCCTAGTCTTGAATTGTTACCCAATAAATAATTATTTTGGTTATATGTGGTTTTTATGATGTAAGCGATAAGGCTTAAAATTTTGGGTTTGTTTCTAATATTATCCAAATATGCCGATATGTATTGTAAATATGTAATTGATTATATGATCAATAAATTAAATTTCTCAAAAATGTTTTTTATCTTTGTGATTTGTGAATATTTTGGTATGGTGAATGTGAAAAGAGCAAAGGGGACATGGATGTATAGGAATGAATGAAAAATATAACCTTTACAGAACTAGCTTATCGCCATAATATCATGACAATCGATCCACAAGAAAAGAACGTTAAAAGTATGTAATATGAAAATTAATTTAGTTTACAGATATATTTACACGGTGCAATTATTATTATTAAATTTATTGAATATATTATTATATTGGTTGAATCATAATCAGGAAGGCCTAATAGGCTTTGGTAATAATAATTAATGAAAGTTATTACCAATATTCTAATAAATATTAAACATTAATGACCCCGGAACCTTTTGTATTATAATTGGCTTAAAATAATTGACAGACATCAGTGTACTTTCTTTTGATTCTAGAATCTAGATTTTGCACATTGTTATTTATATAAAAATGAGCGACCCATTAAAACTTTATACTTCAAACTTCAACTTATTCTCTAAATAAAGCCTCAGAAGTGTTACTAATTCCAATGCTACAATTATTTCAATTTACATTTTTTTACAGAGAAATTCGCTGGTCTGAGTTATTTCATTTTAGATTGTCAGTGTCTGGTTTTTTTATTGTTGAATCTGAATTATAAAAAAATCAAGGTTGCCACAAATGTGCAAGTGTTTCTTACACCGTTTCTCTAGTTAGGATAGTATCTACTTTTTGCGTTTTTTCGTGGATTCTTTGAATGATGTTGCTATTTTTTTTATATACAGCTCCATTGAGTTTTTTAAAGCTAACAGTACCGTTATTATAATGTTTAATGTTCCAACACAATGCTAGTTTTTACCATAGTAGATTTTCTAACCAAAGCATACAATACTGTTGTGTTTGAATTTCCTTCCGATAACTTCAATTTTCTTTAAATTTTGGCTATTAAATTAACAATGTCACGCAGTATTTTAACGGCAATCTTATTATAATCTACATACCTAATTAGTTGAATCGAACTAACGGAAATAATCGTCTCATGTTATGAAACGAATATTTACATGCATGAATAGTTTGTGTTCATTGTTTGCATTGACTGGTTCTGTTTTATCGGTATCACGGAAAAACAAATATATAGGTAAGCAATACTAAATAATACGGGTTTTTCAATTTAAATTCACCATAATTCATTTTAAATTAAACCCTTTTCATATCAATTTCATTAAATAAACAAAGATATTGGATAGAATATTTCACAAGTATAAAATTAATTTCTGCATCTAGACCGTAGGTCAATAATCTCAGTTTTATTGATTGGTTTAATCAGCAATTTTGCTGGACACTTTGACATATTCATTTATTATTTATTGATCCGCAATCAACTTCATGTCGATGTGACAACTCTTGTCCTTTGTCGAGACATTATTTGAAAGTATTTATATAAAACATTTAATTTATTATGTATTTTTATACTATGGAGTATAAAATAATCGATCCGATACTTTTGTTTCGTGTTCTGTAGAACACGAAACAAAAGTGTACCCTTGTAAGGGTGAAATCGAAATGAAAACGAAAACTTTGATATGAAAAAGTTTTGAAATAAGATTTATTCTAAAACCAAAAGCCCTTAAAATTTGTGTTTTAGAGTGCAAACATGTCTGACGTGGACATCAAAGAGGTGAGTTTTTTTCACAAACATATTTCAATGAAAAGTCATTGTTATTTCATACATATTCGTATTTTTACGTAGATTGTGCAACACGCTCGTATGGGATTTAATGAAGGAATTACTAGGAGCTTGGAGTTCAGAAAACAACAACTTAGGCGGATGATCGATATGCTAGAAAAAGAAGCTGATCAAATATTTAAGTGCCTAAATGAAGATCTAAGGAGACCTTTATTCGAGTCACGTATATATGAAGTCGATTTTGCTATAAGGGATATAAAATACACCTTAGAACATGTGGATGAATGGGTTCAAGCAGATAAGGTTTGACAATGTATAGAGTATCTTAAACCAACTTGTAATTTTGTTAAAAAAAACATACATATTTTATTATTAATTCATAATGAAGGTACTTATAAAGTATAGGATTAAACAAACTTATACTGCATACTGAATGTATAAAAAAAGTTTTTAGTAAACTACATATTGCGTTACTTTTAAGACACCCTGTATCTATCCAATTATAAATTGGTGGTTCAACTTGACCAAAGTTCATACTACTTATATTCGAAATGCTATGACGTTGTTTATAAAAAAAACCAATGTACAGACTTAATGCATGCATTGTACTTATTTATACTTTTACATATTTGTATTATAAGATATTATTAAACTCATATTAACCACACTGATGTAAATACTTGATATTATATCATCTCATATCTACTTCTAAAACGTCCAAAGGAAGGTCCTTTTATGACCGATTGGTTATTAGATCAGTAATTAGTTAACCATGACGTAGTACACTTTTTTAATTAATTAATTATTTTTAGCCAAAGAAGTCATTGTTTTATTTTTTGGACGATGTCCAGATCATCAAAGATCCCTACGGGGTAGTTCTGATAATGGCCCCTTGGAATTATCCTTTACAAACAATATTGATACCTGTTGCAAGTGCTTTAGCAGCAGGAAATGCTGTTATTCTAAAGCCTTCAGAGATATCGTCATCAGTATCAATAATATTAGAAAAAATAATTCCAAAATACATGGATCAAGTGAGTATACATATGTGATTTATACGATTTATTAATAATTTTCTCTTTGACACATGTTTGTTTTTAGAGAGTGATAAAAATCATAACAGGAGGAGTTGAAGTCACCACTGAGCTTTTAAAACAACGTTACGATCATATATTTTTTACTGGCTCTACAAATGTTGGACGAATAATTCATCAAGCAGCTAATAAACATTTAACACCTGTTACATTGGAATTGGGAGGCAAGAGGTAAATCAATTTGATTTGCAAAACATCGACCAAGATATATTTTAAAATAATAATAATCGATGAATTTCCGACACACTGCTCAGCAACAGTGTTTTACAATACTTTATTATTTATTTTAGTCCCGTTTATATTGACGATTCAGTTAATCTAGTGGCTACGGCCAAAAGGATAATGTGGGGGAAATTGTGCAACGCTGGTCAAAATTGTATTTCACCAGATTACATATTGTGCGATGAAAATATTCAAATTGAATTCGTCAAAATAGTAAGAGAGTTACTAAAAAACTGGTATGGCGACAATGCACAAAAATCACCCGATTTTGGTAGAATCATCAATATTCAACATTGTCAGTGAGTAAACAGTCTATAATATATTCAAATCATTTCTATGCACTATGAATTTTTTCCATTTAAATGCGATATTAATTACAGACGACTGGCTAGAATGATAAATAGAGAAAAGGTTGTCATCGGCGGAGAAGTTGATTTAGATGATCTTTATATTGAGCCAACCGTAATGATTAATGTAACAGCTCAAGATAAGGTTATGCAGGAAGAAATATTTGGACCTCTTTTGCCTATTGTTAAAATAAAAAATGCTCAAGATGCAATTCAGTTTATTAGGGAAAGGTTAATTGTGCTTCAAATATTGTTCATATGAATGAATAACTACTTATTAGGGTATTCTTTTTTTATTTTCAGAGAGAAACCACTAGCCTTATACTTGTTTACAAATAAAACTAATGTTTTGAAACTCTTTAAAGAGCAAACTTCGAGTGGAGCTTTAGTATGTAACATCACAATGACTCATATGGGACGTAAGTAAGAATCATAAAATATATTTTTAATATTTTCTTTCGCTTAAAGTCTGTACTTATTTTACCAACAGAGCAAGTTTAATTAAATATAATTATTATGTATAGTTGACTCTTTGCCGTTTGGAGGTGTAGGATTAAGCGGAATGGGAAGCTATCATGGAAAATATGGATTTGATACATTTTCCCATCATAAAGGGTTCTTAAGAACAGATTTCAATCCGATTGTAGAAATGTTTGCATCGTAAGTAATACTATATACATAAATAAAAACTGCAAATAAATAATCATATTTTTGTTCTAGAAAACGGTATCCTCCATACAACGATTTTAAAATGAAAATTATAACGAAGCTGTGCTCAAAAGCTTGCCTGCCTTCTTTCAAAATAATGTCATATATTCTAGCATTTTTTATTGGGTTCTATGTGAATCATTTACTAATCGTGAAGTCAATTTTATGATTTTACAGTATTTTTAATCAACTAATATATTGATTGCATATTTGACCAGTTTCGAAACTTTATTGATATAAAAATTATTTCAGTAACACTATTGTATTTTATTTTAATTATTTTACTTAGATTCCAGAAAAATCTCTAGATGGCAAAGTCAGAAATCGAATTCAACATCCCAAAAATGCATAGTAAAAAAAATCTTACTCTGTGCGTGTCTTTTAAGTTTGGGATTCCTAGGCGTGCGTCGCCGTAAACGTAGACCGTAAAGACGGTAATAGAGTTGCTTTGCTGTACTTTTGATCGATTTTTTGTTAATTGGTGCCTCGATCGAGGCTTTAACTAACAAAAAAAAACGATAAAAAATGTAGCTAAGTAACTCTAATATCGTATTTACGGTGTACGTTTACGTTGACGTATGCCTGGGAATTCATTACTTTAAGATTGACATTTGATCATCAAACATGAGAAAAAAATGGTATTTACAACATACTTACTACTGATTAAATGATGTTTTAGAAGCCAGCGAGTGAAATTGTAAATATTCCATATCATACTCAGGCTCATAAAATCAACGTTATTTTAACTGCTATTCTATTTCTTCATTTTAATTCTAAAATTACAAATTCTGAATTAGTCATTGGTCAGTAAGTGCGAGAGAATAATTATAAGTCAGTGCCTATGTCGGTAAAATAAAATACTGTCGTCTGAATATAAAACTTCAGTAATACTTTTTTTACCTAATAGATTAAAGATATAAGATAAAAAATATAATATAGTTACAGCCAGTTGAACTGGCGTTAATAACATATCTTGGTTCTTAATAAGTCTAATTTGTGATATTTGTTCTACAAATATAAATATGTAAATATTAGGTATATAATTAATTACTATTGGGTGAAGGGTATACATCACCAAATATACAGTGACATACATGGTGAGATGTATCGAAAGATTATTTCTGTATCTAATGTTAATTAAAAAAAACTTTTCATAAATATGGCTTTAAGACGTTTTTACCTAATGAAGTGTCACCGTGGGGTACTTTAAAATTTGCGTAATAAATATATTTGTTTTCATTGTTTTAATGGGGGAATATAAAAGCTTCGTTTTTCCAAGTGGAAATATTGACTAATAATGATTCACGGAAGAACACAATAGACATATGCACGAAGATCTTGTAGGTATATAAAGAATAGAATTGAATTATTTTTAATTAGTCTCAATAAGAATCTTGCATGAAGACAATTGACCTGCTACTTTACTATTATACAAGGTATATATATCTTAATTTACACTTCTAATATAATTAATATTCAGTTTTTTGAAAAATTATACACATTCAAATATGTATTTCAACGTACAATTGTATACAAAAGACAATGTATAAATTATTCTATTTCTTGGGTTACATCATAATTTTTTAATCAAAATTAACAGGAGACGATACGACATCGGCACCCATAAAAAATTACAAATATATTTAATTTAACACTATTTCATTAACCAAATATTATCTTAGTCATTATATTATATTTAAAAATTAACTCACTTTAATATCGATTCATTCAATAATATAATAATGTTGATTTGATATTTTATATAAAACTTGCCTAGTACGGTTTAAGAATATATCTTTTAAATGTTAATATTTTACTATTATAAAATATTTCATATTCGTCGTTAATTAATTAATGCCTATAATATTAAAAAAATATCATGGACCAAGAAACTGATTGTACAAATACTTATTATATAAAATAGACCATATTGGTCTAAGTCCCAACAACGTAAACGTAATCAATAATTACACGACAATTGTTTCATTAACATGTGTAATATTAATAATTCAATTCTACATATTTATAGATGAAAACTACTGTGGCTTTGTTTATTATTTCTACAATCCTATATGTGGTTTTGGCAATGCCTGAAGGCGAATACGGCACCAAGTATGACAATTTCGACATCGACTCAGTTTTGTCTAATGAAAGAGTATTGAAAAATTATATCAAATGTATGCTTGATAAAGGAGCCTGTACATCCGATGGAAAGGATTTTAAACGTGAGTAAACGAATACTATAAGATCTTAATAGGTTTCAAAAAGTATGTTATTTCATGATCTATAGTCATTATTTAAAGATAAAAAAATAGTATTTTTTTTTAAATACGGTGAGAAATCTTGATTCAATTATTTATATTATGTATGCATGCATATCTACTAGTTTAGTTTGCGTGATAAAAATGCGAATTTCAAATTGATGTTAAATACCTATTAATGTCTCTTTCTCGTCAATGATTACGCACTTTAATCGTATTCCTCTATATCCCGTATTATTTAATCTTAATTATTACAGGTTTCCTTCCCGATGTATTGAAGACTGCATGTTCAAAGTGTACTCCTGCTCAAAGTAGGATAATGAAAAAAGTAACAGGACACATTTTGCTCAACAACCCCGAAGATTGGAAAGAATTGATGGCTAAATATGATAGCGAAGGAGAGTACAAGGATAATTTGAGGAAGTTCCTTGAGAGTCCCAATTAATAATTTATACATATGTACACACATTTTTATAGATTAAAATATAATATTTTCAATAAAAACTTTCACAATTGATAAAATTCTTAGTTATTTATCTAGCCTCTACATGCATTACGAATTAATTAACTGATTTTGTATAGGTGTATAACTATCGAAATAAGCAATTTATTTCAATTGAAAACATTTATCAGGCCAGTTATCAATCCCAGATATACTCCGCATCAGTTTATTTGTTCCCGAGAATTATTTTCCGCGCTGTCGCTCTCACTCCTTGTTTGCAATCCCTAGGATCCATACTAACATACTCTCACTCCCCATTAACCAGATCCATTGTTCGTTTGAATTAATGGATTGCCAGTGGGGCGGAAAATGACATATTTATCATGCCCTACTCTGCATTCATGAGAAATATGAAAGAATTCCTTTAAAGAATAACTTTAAGCATTCTTGATGTTCTTGTTTACTTGATATTTTTTATCTCTTCTTTCTATTGTGATGATGAGGCTATTTATCGCACCATCTTGGTGTCGAGATATCCACATTTTCCAGTTTTTAATAGTTGTTCGATATGCAAATGCGCAAATATGATCGAATCTAATTGCGCTGTGATTGCCAACAACACGCACGTGCTGTAAATTTAATAACACGATACCTCATTGTTTTAATAAAAATCATTCCAGATATATTCACACATATTTTTATAAATATGTAATATAACAAATACAATTTGACTCATGTCGATGTGTCAACAATGTCCAGTTAGCTAATAAGATTAATGTGTGTTATTTAGTACGTACATCACAATACGTTTAAAATAGTGAGATATTATATTAATTGAAAGGGTAGTCAACTCGTTTTTATTTCAAAAGCTTAATCTTAATGTTAGTTTATGAGACTTAAGTTTTGATTTGTTGTTAATGCATTGACTTGAATTAAAATTTAATGTAACTTTAAGCTGGATTAATTTTTTTCATAAAAGTAATAATTAAAGTGTGGGATGTCGGTATTCAGGCTAATGGTCAATATAAGTCGGGTTTATGTTTATGTAGTTTGTTAAAGCTAGTGTAGTTTGTTAAAAAAGAAGATCAATCGGTCAATCTAACTGCAGCGTGACACTAAATTTGTATTGTTAGTGACCGCTACAAAAGTTTTGACAAAATTCATACAGAAAAATAAAATAAAAAAACTTTTTCGTATGTATAATATTGTTACGTTTGATTTTTCGAATAGGTACATAATAATTAAGTTCCTATTCGATAGAATACATATTATATACGTGTATTGTTCATTTTTAAATAGATATTATTTTTTATAAAATATGTTTGCGTAATAACGCTAATATTAACGTTAATTGTAATGGGTTACTAGTTCTGGGCATATAATATAATTAATTCAATTTTTTAAAATAAAACTAAATTAAAAACAAGGAAAACGATAATGACCGTGATTATTGGAAGAATCAATCTCTGAAAAGAAATTATTCTTTTTGCGTATATTTTAATTTTAGCTATAAGACGTTGAAATAATATAAAAAAACCTAATATTCGATAAACGAAGATGAAATTAGAGCATCTCAAAAAAAACATGATTGTGGAAAAAGAATGCCCATCTTTTGCAAAAATACATTTAAAATATTTTAAGAGCTAAAATAATATTTATTTTATGGTAAACGTAAACTAGAACTGAAGTTATATGAGAAATTGCTGCATAAATACATACATTTGAATAGTGAATAGTAGATATAGTAACACTGAAGGTTAATTTCCCGCCGGTGGCAAGTGTCACTTGGATAGTAGAGTGTTGTATTAGTCAGAGAATGGCGCCGCTCAAGGAATTGTGCAAAGAGTTCTTCGGCAGCAGCGACTTGTACGAAGTCCTGGCCGTCAACAAGGATGCACAAGACAAGCAGAGTAATACTCAATACTGACTATTCACCACACACTTCTACTACAATCTTCATTTACTTCAACACAATTATTTTCTTTGCATCTCATCAAAACAATGCACTCCTTCCCTAATTCATTAAAATCTATGTCTACCTCCCGTTTACATTATGATGCCCGCCACTGATTCTAATACAAAGATATTTATCCATACTGTTATTATTATAAAATAATTATTGTTTTTAGTCAAGAAGGCATACCATATGATGTCATTAAAAGTTCATCCAGACAGAGTCAGCGAACAAGAAAAACAACATGCAACAGAGAAATTTAAAGTATTGGGAAAAATACATGAAATACTTAGCGACAAAAATAAAAGGGCCATATATGACGAGACAGGAAACTGTGACGAAGAAGATGATATCTCCGATAGAAACTGGGAACAGTACTGGAGATCATTATTCAAGGAAATTACCGAGAAGGACATAGAGGATTTTGAGACTAAATACAAAGGTCTGTTTTTATTTTAATCAAATGCTGTATTTTGTGAAATCACTATATTCCAAACATATTGATTACGTGGCTTACTAAATAAAGACTGATTGTTACTTATAATGTGTATATTTATACTTTTCAGGCTCTGATATGGAGAAAAATGACTTAAAAAGGGCTTACCTCGAAGGAAAAGGATGTATAGATCGAATTATGGATTCAACTCCCTTTGCGAGAAGTGAGGAAGAACCGAGATTGATTGAAATTTTAAAGGTAATAAATATATTATATAAACATTCAACAATGCTAATGTTGATAATGAAATTTTTTTCGTACTACAGAAAATGATTGAAGAAGAAATTATACCAGAATATGATATTTTTATAAATGAACCGGCGGCTAAACGCAAGCGTCGACACAGAATTGCTGCAAGAGAAGCCAAAGAGGTAGAAAATCTTAATAAAATGTTGGAGATTGAAAAGGGTATAAACACAAATATTAAAAGCATATTTTGAGTGTTAAATTGTAATTATATATATTATAATTCTAGAAAGCCTGACAGTCGCAATTGCCAAAAAGAATAGTGAGAGACAAAATAATTTCTTGGAAATGTTGAGCAAATATGAAACAAATGCAAAGAAAACATACAGAAAGAGAAAATCCACAGGGAATACAAAAAACGCCAAGAAGAAGAAAACATGTTAAATTATGCTACATACATAATTATTGTATCTTATTCACAAATCAATATGGTACACATTGAGTTTTTCAAAAAATAATCATTAGCCATTGTTTTTTTACTCATTCATTCAATGTAAAGTTGTCGTTATCAATAAAAATTAATAGTGAAACAATTCAAAATTGGATCAAATCACAATATCCCTCATTTGCATCAGAATTTTTTAAATAAAACTGAGAATGTCATTAATCAATAATGAATTATAACATTCTTATATATAGTACTTTGTGTATGTAACTAGTCTTTAATAAATATTTATAGGCGATTGGAATGATTTGTATTTATTTTTAGAGCAAAAGCAACTGATTTTTCTTGACAACCAAATTATAATAGTGTATTAGAAATATTATAGAGGTGAGATTACTGGAACCGAAGTTATTAAATTTGTTTTATCGGATTTGGAAGTGGAGTAGAAAAGATAAAGTAGTATGAAATATTACTAACTGTTGAGAGAGCTAAAAAGTGATTCTTAAATAGATCTAAAAAAAATATAGAACAAGAGACGTAGGATTTTTGCTATGCGGGGGATTTTCCAGAGTTGTATGTCAATAAGCTTTGAAACATGTATGCCAAAAGTTGTTTTTCTTTATAAACTTCCAAAAAATATCGAATCTTTTTAAAATCTTTTAAAAATCTCTTCGAATCTTTTTAAAAATATCGGAATTCGAGTTGTAAAATCAACCAGATGTTCCTATGTTTCAAAATCTTAATATCCCTTCTTGTTATATTATAGATATCTCAAGAACACATTTGTTAAATTCTTTTTAAACATTTAGACAGGAATATAAATGAGGTAATAAAACAAAAATTTTAAATATGTATTTCAGTTGGATAAGATCAAAATAAAAAATAACCACTTTCGGGTACAAAAGTGTACTGAGAACTTGACTACTTTTAAGCTTTATTCATAGAACTGGAATGTAAATTTGGTATTACATATTTGTATTATACACTTGGACTGATAAAAATGAACTTGCTTGTACATGAAAACATGATTAGCAATCCCATCAATATTTCAGTAAGACAGATCTACAAATATTGATCAATAGTGTTAGTTTTTGTTAAAATTTAAACAAATACAAATTATGTACTGTTAACATCCAAATATAACTGGTAGATAAGCTTCTGTATAAATGATGAATTGATTTAGAGCAAAGAATTATTGATTGGGATATGTTTCCAATCTTAAGGATACTCAATTTTATTGGGATTTTCCCATCCAATTCGTAATTTATTGTGTATCCATGCAATTTTTGTGAAATTCGTGGAAATTTGCATATAGAATTTCTAAATTAAGAATCTTCAGTTGATAATAATTAAATCTTACACAACGTAAAAATAAACATTTATAGCTAAAAAGTAATATTATTCTTCGAGGCGAATTGTTTTTTTAACACATTACGAAATATAATAAATATGTATTGTCTAACTGTGTGTATGTTATATGTCTGTCTGTCTGTCTGTCTGTCTGTCGGTATGTCTGTACAGATCTTTCAAATATCCTCAGCGTATACAGAGTCGCTATATACAGAAAATAGTCCTTAATATATCAGGGTACAAGCATTAAAATTCCGTGTGCTCTAAGTCTTTATGGAACTGAGCCATATATTCAAAATGGAATAGAATATTTGGTAGTGAGACTGCATTTAAATTTGTTGATTATTGAAGATATGCGAAAGTAGCCCTTAATATGTATCGAATACCTTCGAGATATCGTATACTTTCGTTTGAAATATGTTTGCTGTCAGTATTAATCTTAATATATGAAACTTCAAAAAATGTTCATTTTCAATGATTGTTTAAACTATAAAATGGGGCTTTTTCGAAATAGTAAAATGGTCCTATTTGACCGGCAACTAATGTAGATTCATCCATTATCTATAACACGTTTCATGTCTCTGTCAATAGAAGGTAGTTAATCTTAATCTGTAAAATTTTATAAATAATGGTCAATCGAAATCCCATTATGACAGCTAGGTGTTGCTAGGTGTTGCCAGGGGTATAAATAATTCAATTTAAATATTTAATCATAATTAATACATATCTAAAATCTCGAAACGGGTATTTTAATGATAATATTATTTAATTAATTTCAAAATAATATTTTAGAGATATTTAATAATTATACATATAATATATACAGAGTCGCTATATTATATGAAATGCATGGCATTCCTTGCACTGGCAACAATACAGATGCCGTTGGTGACAGCCGCGTCATTCGCGTTGTTATTAACATCTTATACTCCGCTCCTGTTATTTTGTTTATTCGTCATCAACTGAAGCTCCAACATCATCACCATCACCATCACCATCATCATCATCATCATCATCATCATCACAGTTAAACCAGAACACCCTTCACTGCCGCGAGTCGGATTCTTCCTACAGGTGGACCAACATCTTCTTGCATTTGAATTTCACCCCGTCTGACACGTAATACATGTGTTTAATAATAATAATGACTAGCTCCACAAGATTGAATTCGCGTAAAAAGACAACCTAATCTATTATACGTTTTTAAATAATATTGTAAGCCCTTTTTAACTTTGAAAATAGTATAAAGATATATAGTAAATTTGAGTGGTTATAATATACCTATTCGGGGAACCTTCCACAATAAAAAAGGGAATGCATCATTTACAGTACCTCAGTATAATGATGCAGTGAAAAAAAATATATATACGGTTCTACTTTTAATATTATTTTATTCTTCGCTTTTTCCAAAAAACCGTTAAACATTTTATTTTTAAGTTATAATAAAAAAAATAAAAAAAATTATGTTTAAGTTTTAATAAAACTACGTTTAAAAGCTCAAAATAGAAAATTTCCCATTAAAACAAAGCAAAAAATCAGAAATATTTACCATTTAAAATATTAAATAAATTTCACATTTTTTATAGATATTTATATAATTTGATCATGCATAAATATTTATTTATTATATAATCAATTTTTAAAAATCAAAAGAATATTTTGATTGATAAAACACTTTAAAGCAAAAATGAAATCAAAACTCAAAGATAAACGTCCTATTAAAAAACCAGGCAGAACATAAAAAAACATTAACAAATTGAAAATTTCAATTAAAATTACCCTAGTAATAAATATGTATCTATTATTAGTATTTAGGTACCACTACCGAGGCATAATACTTCAATGCTTGTCTATCTCAATAAAAATAAATTAACCTTAAATATTTTAGGGTAATTTATTTAAGACTGAATAAACAAATACAAGTGAAGGTAATTAATCAAACATACAACATTGAATGTAGCCTACAAATTTGTAAGTGAACCTGTCAACGAATGAAAGATTTTTTTGTATACCGTAAAGCTCGTTTATTTGTCACACGAGTAATTTTACATAATAAAAAGATGGATAATAATTTTATAAATTAAATTTCAGCAACTGTATCACATTAGGATAATATAAACTGGGCCTCTTTGCACATTTTAAATTGCAATTCCGTCCTTCTTCAGGTCATCTCTGTATTTGTCGGCGTAGATACCTTTAGGATCGTACTTTTTGGCCAATTGGTCCCACAAATCTTTACGCTTGTTGATGAAATGACGGAGAGCTTTGGTGGAGCCGTCCTTTTGCTTCTTGGTGCATTTGGAGCAGTTGGTTTCCAGGGCGTCAGGGAGGATCTCTTTCAAAGCCTTGGCGTCGGGTGCGCAACGGCCTCTATCCAAAAGACAGTCGACATACTTGTTGAGAAGACGATCAGATTCAAGGATCTCATCAAGGTTGATGTTATCCCAACGATCTGTGTATTTGTTGGTGGTGGAAGCAGCGTGGGCTGCGACCAAGAAACAGGCGAAGGCGACAAGGAAAATCAGTTTCATCTTATCTGTAATGTACAAATTAAATATTAATTTAAATATTCCCAATTTCTGGCTACATCACGAGGGTTTTTCGACATCATTACTAAAATAAATTGATTTTGCGGCTAACCAACCATATTCTCTAGTCAAATAGCATTTGTAGCTAATATGAAATCACCCAGACGAGAGAGTTGTGTTAAATAGCAGTAAAAACCAGTTTATAGCTATTTTTATTAAAACCCATCTATGATATGAAAAAAACGCAAATTTTTTAGAAATATTAAAATGCAAATTTCCATGTAACGTGTTGTTTTTAATCTTTGATCGCCATAAAAAACTTTTGACGTAGCGAGTGACAAAGTCAAATAGATTTTTTTCTGTTGTTGTTTCAAATTGTCAATAAATACGTGTAAACAGAAGGCACATAAAATGAAATAGGTAGGTGAGTATATTAGTCATTATGTGGAAATTCGTGAGTGTTTCTTAATCGAATTTCAACATATTTGGAGAAATCATAACCAGCAACCAATAGGTACTTAATGAAGAAAAATTCCCATCTTTATGACACAAAATATAATCTTGTGTTGCAATATTTTTTTTAAATATTGGCTTAATTGTGTTAATATTTGTGTTACTAAAATTATGATCAAAATGGTTGAAGTACATATGAATGATGGTTTATATTTAGGTTGTGGGATGTATTTAAATCTGTAGTTAAATGTGAATTGTAGTTATTATTTGAGCTGTGTAGTGTGTCGTTTAATCTCGGTGACCTTATATCACGAACATAGATTGTCGCTGTCCAGAATACGAACGATTTGGTGAAAGTGTCAGCACAGGTGTTTATCATCAATATTGTATAGTTTATATAATTAGCTGGCGGTCTCTTACCTGCTGATAAATGCCTGTTGTCAGTCTGTATGTTGACAATGTGTGTATGTTGAGCTGAACGAACTTTTCCAGTATTTATACCGACGGAGCCAGTTGGGGGAAGCCGAATAAAAAGAACATTTTTTAAGTGGTGGGGACATCTAAATAATATATTATACACACTATTAGTTCCGAGAATCTTAATCAAAGGAGATCAAGTGCTAGAAAATACAAACAACATTTTTTATTTATTTATTTATTACACACCAGTGTTAGCCTTAGCTTTCATCGTTTGAGTGTTTGATTTACTGTGCCAATATTTTGCACGAGCTTAGAAATCAATCAATATGGATATCACTATTATAAACACCACCATTATTTTTTGTAAATGTTAAGTAAACTTAATAAGTATTTTTCCGTTTAATATAAAGCCTAAACATGAAGCTTTTTTGTAAGGCCATGGAATTGAATAGGGATATTATGTTAACAAATATAGCCAAAGTTTTTTTATAAGTACTACTAGTGATGGAGCACTGCATGTGTTGATAATTTAAATATTTTATTTGATACTATACGTAATATTAAGTACGTGATATTTACGTGGATTTTTTCCCATAATTGATGTTATGACTTATTAATTATTTTAATTACCAATTGATTGTACTCATTATATTGTATTAAAATAAGTAAAAGACTTAATATTGTAACAAATAATCATAATATATCAAAACATTGTATGTAAATGATATTTAATAAAGAAATTCTATAATAAAAACATGATATTTACCAAAAAATCTAATAATATTCACATATAAATCCGCCAAAATTTCCAGGACTATCTGACTGTATTTTGGCATACCTTATAATTTTAATATTAGTATGTTCTTGTATTGTTTAGGGAACCTATTCATTGTTTCATCAAGTTTTGCATCCATTTGGCTAGATTTGTATATTAATATTATTTTATATTGAAAAAAATATTAAGACAGGAAATATGGATATTGCATATTTTTTTCTATAAATAACATTATGTGCTTTATGCAGGTATCTCTTGACTTAAATCTGTCTATTTATAATGTGTTATAATACTCTATATTTTTTGAATTTAAATAGAAGCAAATAAAAAACCACATCTTCTGCTTCCGCCTTAATCATATTAGAAATCGCAAATGTTCCATTTAATATCAATTGACATTTATAACTTTTTCCTTAAAATGTATTGCTTTTTGCTTTATATTAGGAATTATGTCAGTAAAGGTTTCAATATTAATATTCTACTGGTTTTCTTTGTTCCACAACAATAAAAACAATCGTTTTATATGTAATCTATACATACATTCAGAGTTAATTGATATAATTACTTACAGTCGTAATTTATCGCAAATTATCCGGAAATCTTCATATATGTAATAATTCAATAATAATTTGCATTTATATGAATTCCTTTTTATTGTCAAAAATATCCGCTTTCCAGAAAGTATTTTTACTAATCATATTATTTGTAATGAAACTCACAATTTATTCAACGCCCTTCTTTATCGATTAAATGAGTGTGGGTATATTTCTCATAGGTAGGTACTTAAAAGAGACTATGGTACATTGTTTTATTTGTTTATTTATAAAATATAATTCTCGTAATTAAATATATTAACGTTTCCTTCAAAACCTGATTTAATTACTCGTCGCCTCCCGCAGAGATAAGATTCTTTACCTTGACATGGCCGTTGCAACACTTCTTCTTGAAATATTCATAAATATACTCACACATCTTATTAATTAATCAATCGAGATTTAAATCGATTCAGATTGTAATAAATATCAAGATTTGGTTAATATAGTGTGTTATCCCATATTATTGAGTAATAAAATCTTCCGGAAGGCATTTCAAGAATTTTTCGATTAAATTTAAATACCTAAATAGTAATGTATCTTATGTCAAAATACTCGATTACATCTACAATGTGGAAAAGCATTACACACATTATTTCTAGTTGGAGAGAAAATAAATTATAACCAGATTATTTCAAGGAAAACAGTCGTGGTTTCAGATGATATTTATTTTATACCTATATATATGCATTTGTAAATATTTGGCTTTTTTTAAAAGACCATCACCAGGCGAGACGTTTTAATCAATTATTATTCCAACATATTTGCATGTTTGTTTGTTTTCTTTTATCTATTGACTATTAAATTAGCATGAAGATATAATAATGAATACATTTTAATAATCTTCTTATTGAATTAATAATTTATAATAGCAACATACTTATATATTTAACAATTTTTTTTAAATTCTGCACTCAAATATGTAGTATTAAAGAATTAGTTGTCTAATGTTATTACATAGGATAAAAATAATAATGCATTTGATTTATTTTATAGCTAAAGCGTTTATTAATTTAAAATAAAATCCAATCGAAAACAATGTCTCGTACAAAAGTATAAAAATATTTTTACATCAGAAGGAGAATGTGTATTATAATGAATGTTTTGAATTTTCATAGGTTTGTGGCTAAGCTACTACAACTAATAGAATATCACAATTGGTTCGCTCCGGTTAACGTCAAATATTTTATATGAATGAGTGAGGGTTGTTTAGTTGGGGAGGGGTATTCCTTCTTTGGTAGCGGTATCCCTGTATCTCTCGGCGTAGATTCCTTGGGGATCATATTTGGAAGCAAGTTGGCTCCAGAGGTCTGGGCGATTGTTCACGAAATGGCGGATCACCTTGTTGGATCCATCGCGTTGCTTGTCGGTACATTTGGCACATTGGCTCTCCAGGGCGTCGGGGAGGGTATCTTTAAGTTCCTTGCCATCGGGGGAGCATCTGCCCTTATCCAAAAGGCATTCTACATATCTATTGAGGAGACGGTCAGAATTGAGGATCTCATCCAGATCGATGTTGTCCCAACGGTCGGTGTAAGTTTGGGCAGATGCAACAGCTACAATAGCGGCTAACAGAAATACGACCTTCATGTTGGCTTTTTATCTACGGACAAAAATTAAAACAATTTTAGCATAAACATAAATGTATATTCATTGTGCAATTATACACTATTTATCACACGAACGGGAGAAAACGAAATACGTTGAATAAACAAAGACATCGAGTGTTGACGTTTTGTGAAGATTTCCGCAATGAGATTTCTGTGAATTTTGAAACCATCCAAATAAACAACAAGATTTTGATGCCAACAAAATCAAAGAACCCTGATTTTACTTACATGCTAGTAAGATATACCCTGAATAAATATTACATAATTTGAGGAAAGACCACAATTTGCTTAAAATTATCAGAGATCGAAATATTAATTTAATTAAATATTTAAAGATTTAATAATACAGTTATTTAAGAAATGAAAGGAATATCGATACATTAAGAATGTACACGGATAGTGAAATAATATAAGATTAAAATATGAAGATGATGAAGGATACAGATTTAAATCTATGGATGCATTTCCGACAAATGATCTTAAGTGACGTGGAAAAGGCGGTAATTATTCGCCGGTGGACTTCACTAACAATGAGTTGCATGATAGAATAACAATAATTGTATATGAAACATGATTTATATAAATAAAATAAAAGTTCAACAAAGAAGCAGCGGAAGAGAATATAATTCATTGGAATTATTACCAATTACCTGCCGGCTATTGGCACAAGGAGACCTGCAACTGCAAATACGCTTGCAATTTGATTGCCAAACACCATAAATCCGGCAAATTGCCCAACTAAATATGTTATTAACTTAACACTTATATATTAATTTAATTGGTGAATATGTAAAATATAAGGATTGGGTTGTATTTTCGATTAATACGAGAGGATTGCGTGAAAAGTCAGGTTTGTCGGCGCTGTCTGACTATTGTGTGCAGGTCGGCTGAAGGAAATGTAACTAATTGTTCAGATGTGGTAATTATTACCTGATTGTAACTGCTAGTTAGACGAGCTGTCTGATACTGTACCTTAGTCGAAGTCAGCACGATTATTTATACTAGAATCGGGGTGAAAATATACCAATACTCAACTGGGGGATCCTGTAATGTTTAACCACCACTACTAATTGCATTCCATGCACAATACATTCAGCATCAATCAGATGCAACAAGGCCAATAGGTCACCAAATTCATTAAGATTAACTTAACAATTTAATTGAAAAACAAACAAAAACAGTAGGTAACTTCAATACACTAGTTGGAACAGCACACATCGCTCATTTTTTCCAACAAAGTCAAATCATAAAAGTGAATTTTCAGGAGTATTATTTCAATATTTAGGATACCACATATTACAGATAGACTCTTAAATATGCAAAAATAATTTATCTCATTTCTAGCTACATATTAAGTTGATCTTGCAGAGTATTATATTATGAACAGGTACAAACGAAGATCCCTGGTTTTTTTAAATAAGAAAATTTATCAATCAATTTAGGCTTCTTGGTTACAATGTTCATTAATTATGTGGAGCCTGACATTAAATAATAATAACACCCTATCCTTAATTAAATTATAATACAATAAATTAATTTGATGTAACTTCCACAATATTCACGGAACTTCACGATAAATATTGTAGAAGTTACATTAAATAAATTTCTTTAATTATGGAGTTCCACCCAGACGTCTACAATATCAAAAATTAATTAGATTAAATTTCAGTTATTTTCATGTTTAAAATGCATTATATTACATACATTATTTGTGGTAATTTGAACATTTCAATTATTTTATCGAGGATCAGGCTCTACATAATTTGTTGATGTTTGGTTGGAATTCAATAATAAAAAAAATATTTGATGTATCTTTCTGAGTATACCTTTGACTGTTAACATCTAGTTATCTTCAAAGAGTCTATCTTATGGAAGTTAGATGAAATAAATTTCTATAATTATGAATGTATTGATGTATTTCTAGATTAAGTCAATGCCAGTCATACGATATGTCGGTGTGTGGTTTGCTTTAACTTTACATCAACGATTAATTGCTAAATGACATTGGTCAGATGACTAGATTTATAGGTCAATAATAAAATAATTCAATCTATGTTATCTTTAACAAATAATGACCACTCAAGTCGCATTGTGAGTCGTGTTTATAACTAATAATCATTAGATTTACTCCCTGGAGATTTTGACGAATAAATAAAATCTCTTCACAACTAAGTAAACCATTTTTTTAGAAGAGCTTCAATGTTTGTATTCATGCATCGAGATCTATTCTGAGAATTTGAAAAACCACTTCGTGAGACTTGTCAACAATGGCCCACCTCAAATGTTAATAAATCTTGGAATTATACTTCCATTGGTGTCTTCATGTTTTTCGTTCATTAACCGTTAGATGAAAATTCATATGTAAGTAATGGTACATTTATTAAAAATTGGTTAGTTGAATAATACTTTTTTTTGATACTATCTACCGTTGGGGAAGAATAATGAATTCCACAAAAAAGTTGCTCATAGCAACAATTGCATGATTTGTACATTTGGTCAGGAGCTTCAACAATTCCAATCATTTGTCGATAATTAATTTTAAGCCAAACACGATAAATCGCGTTCTTTAACATTGTCTATGAATCTGAGCCATTGCCGTTCTCTTTTTTCTATTGTATGCATATTTGCTTCAACAAATTAGGACACTGCTTGGAAGGGTGACCGGCTCATTTACTTATATATTCTATAGAATTTTATTTATTGTATATATAAGGGATAAATATCACAACAAAATTACGGTAAGCGAACCCAATGGGCCAAAATTATACCGTAGTTCTCAACGAGACATGAAAAAAAAGAAAGAAAAAAGACAAAATAGACATTTTGCTACACTTGTAAGCTTAGAAATTTGGTTATAAAGAGATTGTAAGCTTTGAAAAAACACATAGCACATGACAAATAAACAACAAGTTATATGATAATTAAAAGATATGAATGGAAATAAAGTATCATCATTATAATTTTTTAAATGAATAACCCATCAATTACACTATCAAAATTTATTTGATTTATTGTCTATGGAGTAAAATATCGAACATTTTTTAAAAACAATTTGTCTTTTATTTTCAACATTAACAGTATGAGAATTGAAAAATGAAGTTTAATATAATATAATTTATTATAAATAAATATTTATTATTTTGCGAAAAAAACTTCGTTTCGGAAAAATACATTTTGGTGTGTCTCGATGATTCAATATAATAACATATTATTATCACTGATGTCATTTTCATTATTTACTCTATTGATTTTGTGGAAATCGACCATAATCATACCTATTATATCTTAATTTAAAAAAAATAAGCTAGCTATATACAAAAACCAACTTATTCAAATGTGTATGCACATATTATTATTGCAGTGATAATTTTTCTGACAATTTTTTGTTACGACAAAAAGATGAAGAAAGTCCACAACGCAGATGAAACGAAAGTTTTCGCAAATTGTATATTTGTTCAAACAACAGACTAATATAAATGTTTGATTTTTCCAACTAATATTAAATGATGTTTACTATACTAAAGCAGGTAAGAAATAAAAGACTGTATTTAGTATGAAAAACACAGAGCATATGATTTATTTGTATGCAATTCAATGAATAAGGAAATTGTATGTATTCGAGTCTATTGATGTGTCTCCATTGATTGATTCTTAAAATAAAATAATATATTTATTCCTAAGGATGAAAAAGTCTAAACGATCTTTAAAATGACACTATATAAATAGTTTTGTACACACTTTATTTTAATATTAAATATTTTAATACATATTTATTTGCATGTTTCAACTCAATCAACTAATACAAACTTACTGGGAAAATATTCTTGATTGATTCAATTCGATTATTATAATTGAGAAGTTCAATTAAATTGTTAATAATTGGTTCCGTCGAAACCATTCATTTTATTGTGAAGTGATTTTTATATCTACTTGTATTAAATCCTGTGACAAATGATGGTTTAAGACTTTTTTTTATTATTTCGTCATGGACTCATTGTTTATTGTAGTTTACTCGGAGCAGTCATTTTGAGGTCACGGAGACTGCATATTATTTATTTATTTATTTATCAAGATATATGAATCAACGTCTTGTTTACAATGTGACGTCTACAGTATTCATAGGAAATCATTCGAGATGAAATATTAAAAAATCTTTATTGTGCGGATATAAATGTCGCTGTTTTGAATCATTGCACTCGATTTACAGGCGTTTCTCTTTATATTCATCCCATTTTAATTTCAAATTAAATTATTTTAAGTTAGTGAAAATAACAACCTTCATAACAAATTAATAAATATGTATCTGTATCCTGTATGTTTTAACTTCATTTTTTGGTTGAATTGTGTTTGTCCACGCATTGAATTCATGTAGGTACCTCTTTATAAGTTTTCCATTAAATAAATAGAATAATTGTAAAAAAAACCGGTATGTCATAAACAATCATCAAGATAGAATAAGCAATAATTTTTGAAATTATCAATAGATTTGCTTCAAGTATCTAATACACGAGTTTCACTCTAAGGAAGATGAATATATATATTTAGCGCACACGTTTTACTTTTATATTTATTAAGTCTTATAACAATTTGAGCAAACAATTGGATCAATGTTGAAAAAAAGTGGGACATTGATATAAAAGGGCCTTTTTTACTTATCGTCACGCAAAACATATTTTCGTGAATGGAGTCAAGGTTTTAAATCATTTAATGATGCTGTGTAATTTCTGATACATTTTATTTTGATGATATGAAAAAATGTATAATGAATAATACCAAGAAATCTACACCTATTATTTTGATTCTGCCTTAGCAATTGGTAAATAAAAACCGCTTTGACAGTTTTCTTATTTGATAAATATTATTACGGTTAGTTATGACTATGAGTCATCTTATGAATATTATTGTGGGGATAATTTCAAGGGTAAAAAACAATACAATTAGTCCATTATACTGAATAATTCAGTGGTAAATCTAATGCAATCATTTGAGGTCAGAATAGTTCTCAGAAGCGTCATCAAAGCTTTAATTACTAATTTTCAATAGATATTTTTAAAAAGATTATCATATTCAAATTTTGGAGTAATTTAAAAAATACACATATACCGCATTATTAATATTATTTTAATACCTCTTCATTATGAGAGCGAATTGGAAAACTTATTAGTAAACGTGCGAGAATTTTATTTATTTTTGTTATGCTTTTATATTATCGCCGAAAATTATGCGTACCAAATAAAGTTATTAACCAACAATATTTTCTTTTATTGATTGTTTTATTCGAAAACTAGTTTCTGAAACTTGTTCTCTATAAATGGGTTCTTCGTAAACAAGCAATGAATCACCAACCATATACCTTCAAAACTCAAAAGTTTCTTGCATTTTAAAACAATTATAAACATGAACAAAAATAATAATTCCATTAAACGGTGTCGCAATTTTAAATTTTGTATGGGTTATAAATAAATAATTTAAAATTTGATTAGCAATGAAAAAATCTTTAACGTGAAATGATATATGTATATTAGGATAGGTTATCTACAGAATAAATTAGATTAAAAAAAAAACACAAATATGTATGTGTACATTAATAGTCAATGTTTTCTTTGAAATCTAACTTACGTGATATAACAAAATCACATCATATTTTCTTATAGTCATTTATTTTGCAAAACGTTTTGCAGGAAACAAATACTTCTAAAGTTTTTTTATAACAAATAAAGTATAAAGTAATGCTAACTATGATGACTACAAATAAAATAAGTACATACCTGCGTAATATATAGTTTAATACATACTAAAAGGTAAATTTTAATAATTTGTATCTTTTTTAAATCAGCATGTGACTTCGCTAAAATTTAATGCTCAGATTTTCCTGTTCAAAATAATGTGCAATTAAATTCTAAAAGTTTTATCTATAGGAATATTAAAATTATACATTCGTTATGAAAATGCTATGTAGGTATTCAATAATTATTGTAAATGGAGGAATACACATAATTTATGTAAGTAAACAAAAAAATATTTACTTTGAAAATACTTGGTTGGATTTGATGATACGTTGCATGCTCAATTTAGGTTTAGTAAACTGCAATAATTTGATTATATTTTGGTCAGAAGAACTTTGTCTTTGATATAAAAAGGACAAATTTTTGCTCTATGCCACAAAATTGAATAAAAAACTGGCGAAGTAAGCGAAGTTTTTGTGAAATCAAATCAATTTATTTAAGTTATTTAAGTCATTCAATTTATTTGAGTATTCTAAAAATTATTTTGTTTAATTTAGATGTTTGTGCTAAACTTCTTCTATATCTTTTCTATTTTGATTAAAATCTCTTTGATTGTCGACGCTGCTAATGATACCAAACAACATGAAGTAACTTATACAACAAAATACGACAATCTGAATTTGGACGAAGTGTTGGAAAGCGAAAGACTTCTTGAAAATTATGTGAATTGTTTGTTGGAAAAGGGAAGGTGTACGCCAGATGGTGCTGAATTAAAAAGTGAGTTTTACATTGAAGTAATTTAAAACTGTCTGTCATGTTAATGTTTATACTTATAAATATAACTTTTAGGAAATTTACCTGATGCTGTGAATAATGAGTGTGAGAAGTGTACGGAAAAACAAAAATATGGTTCAGAACGCGTCATGCATTACATTATTGATAATAAACCAGAATGGTGGAATGAACTTGAAAAAAGGTTAGTTATTTATTGTTTTGGATAAAACTGCCTATAATTAAAACTTCTTTTCATTTTTAGGTATAACCCCGATGGCAGCTATAAAGCAGCATATTTGAACACGAAAGCTTAAACTTGTAGTAACAAATTAATATTTTTTAGCTACAGTGCATGTTTTTATTGTATTTTAAATTCGGAAAATAGAATAAAAACTATTATTGACAAACCATACTTATATTTTTATTACATACATATATTTTTATATTATTGTTTTTATTAATGGCAACACTAAGTGGTTTGAATCTAACGTCAGTTGTTTGACAGTTGGTTGTGGCGCGTAAGCATCAGAAATGTCTTCAGTTAGCCACGCCCACCATTCTGGTGAATCATTAGAGGTAAAAAAACAGTTGTTGGCTGCAGAAAATAAGCAACTTGAAAAAAAACTCAAGATACTAAGAGACAAAGTCAATAAATGGAAAGAGCAACAACAAACTGCTATCACCTACAGCGAAAGGTTTGCTTGTTATTTTGAGGTATGATTTGTTTTAATGTGGCCATTTTATTTATAATAAATACTGTTTAGTGACATGGCGAGTTCAGTTAGTGTCGATGAACAGAATAGTGGTGGAACAGCCATTGTACTACAAGCTACTGAACAATTAGCTGGTATTAAAGTACTGCAGTATCATGCAGAGCCAGTATCATCAAATATTATGTAAGTTATACTTTTCATTCTTAAATTTAAATCGATTTAAAACCGCTTTATGACACATTGATTACTTTAAATGAGAATCTTGTATTTAGAATGAACTCATTAAAGTGCATTCTAAATACTATATTAATGATATTTAATAATTAGACGTTATTCGAGATACTATTTCAGGTATAATTTTACTTCTTTATTGAAAGAATCAAAACTGTTCGAAGTTCTTTTAAGTGGTTTTTGTACAGCTGAACTGAAAATACTGATATTTTGTAAACTCACTATGATTTTTTTTCTGCTTTTCAATCCTTTATGGTAATAAAGTACAAGGATGTCCTTTCAAAAATTCTCACCACCATCTCCTATCTATATTCAATAAATGCAACATTAAAGTAAGGTTCGCTTTAGAATTGTTCAATTATTATACAATTTTATATTTTATGTGTTATCACAATCTTGTTATAAAGAATAAGAAACATGGGTTCTGAGATGCCCACAATAATGTTTATAATTATAAAGATATATAGAATATATAGTTGTGTATTATTATTTTATGAAATCATTTCTGATAAGTTTATTCCTTACAATTGTTTTCAGTTCAAAACCAGGCAAATGGAAAAGAGTTACAATGGATATGATTATTGCTGACACACTCAAAGCTTCAGTTATTTTTGTTGATGATGCCCAGGTAGCTATCGATACATTTTTTCAAGTATTCACTAAATACAACTTTTTTTAAACATATTTTTAGCCTGGTTCTGAACAGCCGATTGAATCGTTATGCAGTTCAGTTGGAACAAAATTGGCACGTCTTGAACTGGCAAATTTCATTGAGATATTCAACGCAAAAAAAGATCTATCTGGATTAATTTTAGGCTTTAAATCATATGCATATTTATCACAAGAGCGCCGTTTGATTCTCAATGATATTTGTATGAAAAACGATCAATTCTTAAAGTTGTTCATCGGGGTTAGTATTAAATTGAAATATGTAAATCATTGCTATTCTGGCTAATAGTCAAAACTTGATGGATGATGAATATCTATAAATATGAATATGTTTGTAATTTTGACACGATAGTTATGTTGGCATATTTTAAATTGTTGCTACCCAAATTCTATTCATGCAGTGATAAATTTTTATTAACAATCATCATTTTTATTGAAATTTTTAGCCAAAATAACGATGATGTGTGACTTGGTGTTTAACAATTAATACTTATTTTTTAGGACGAAGGAATCATATTGAAATGGCATGGAGGTTTATTCACGTTGAAATGGTTGATTGAATGGAATGAAAATTTAGGGAAAATAGTTAATAATAT
The DNA here is from genome assembly GCA_022606485.1 of Agraylea sexmaculata. Classification (NCBI taxonomy): domain Eukaryota; kingdom Metazoa; phylum Arthropoda; class Insecta; order Trichoptera; family Hydroptilidae; genus Agraylea; species Agraylea sexmaculata. The sequence goes on along the minus strand of JAGTTH010005785.1, from coordinate 85,073 downwards.
TGATCTCATATTAAGACCAGAAAGTAAGAGCATTTGTATTAATTGTTCATATACAATCATTTATTATATTCATAGGTACTGTGTATATATGTATGTATATGAAAACCCAAACATACTGGCTCATCATTAAGTATTTACATATGTAAAGTATGTGATATTCATTTATTATTTTATAAATGAGGTTTAGTTACTTTTCTCCTAATATTTAATATGAAATCAATGTGTATAGTAAAAATACATACATACATAATTTGAACATAAATATAATCATATTAAAATACTATGTGCATATATGTATGTTTTTTTTATAATTTTAGATCGGGAATTCAACGTGGCTTGCCAAGAAGCTTTTCGAAAAATTACAATGGAATCATCAACATCCAAAGAAAGAGTGGAAGCATTACAGACCATCATTAGCCGAGCTCTTATTTACCAATAATCGTATATTTACAACAAATAAACACCTTTAATTTTATGTCTTTGAATAGTTCAAATATCTTATTGTCTAAATCTAAAAATGGTTGTAAATAAATATTTCACTAATTTATATATTAATTTATTTTCATTGCTAGGATATAAGCTCTTTGATAAGTGACAAAACATTTTCACATATTTTTGTACAAAGTAATTCCTACAGTTGAACACGCATAATATAAAATCGATGGGATGGACTCGACTGTAGAGGTATCAAGACATTAATTGTGCAACTATCACATTCATTATGTTAATTTGTTAAGCTCTAATTTTAAATAATAGGTAAAATAGCTTAATTCAGATATTAATTTTATAGTCATACATAGTATCATCACCACAAAATTTATTAGCTTAAAATATAAAGTCGGGTAGACCTAAGTTAAGATGGGCGGACGAATTTTATAAGGTAGTTAGGAGTTTAGATATTAATAACTGGAGGAGTGCGGCCTCCAATAAAAATAAGTGGAAGATGCTGGTCCGGGAAGCCTTGGTTCATCACTGAACTGGAGTGCTTATGATGATGATGAAAATATAAAGTCTCTGAGGAAGACTACATGTTAGTAGTCGAAAGTACTTAGACATCCTAATAAAGTACTGTGGAAATTACAACTAACAATTTTCCCATGGAATGAATGGATTTCCACCCAGAAGATAACAACTTAAAACATAAATTTATTTTTATATCCATCACATTAGCTAGCCATATAGATACCCATGCAATTGATGTAATCATTATGTGTATTTTAAAATAATGCCACTATCATGTCGCATGGTTATTTCTAAGATAATTTACGTTGTATGATTATATCTTAATTAAAAATAACGTGAGGTTGTTTGTTATACATTTAATATATATCTACATATTTGAATATTTATTACATTGCACACAAAATGTAAAATAACAAGTTCAAAATGACAACTGCACATTTGTTTTGTACTGCAAGGCGAGTAAATTTAAACATTGATCATTAAATATTAACGAAATTTATGAATATCAAAAACATAGAGGAAAATTTTATCATACTAGGTAATCTTAATTGCAGTAACAAATCTATTTAATAAATATTCTTTGGAAATTTGGAATGGAATCGTAGTCGAGTATTGTAAAACTTCCTTTGTATTCGCATAATAAGACTAAATAGTATTTTATGTAATAAGTAATAGATACTATTTACTTCCAATACGTGATGATTATGATTTAGAAAACTATATTAGCTTCTCCAGTAGGTATTGTATAAAAAAGTTTTTAAAGATTTTTTTAAAAAAATCGGGATATTAATGCATGTTGACGTTACGTAACAAAAAAGGGGGATATTTTTCAATGTATAAATTTATTATAAAAATGGGAAGAAACTTGAACATGAACGAATTTAACTACAAGTACAGAGAAATAGCAACGGTGCATTAATTAGTGGGAAATTTTTAAGGAGGTTGAAAAAATATTACAAATCACTTTTGAATTTCTCTTACGTATTGTAGTTTGGATAATGGTGTCCTGTAGGTAAAAAACTGTCATTATTTTGGATTAATAATATGCAATGGCAATAAAGAAAACAGTAGAGGTTGATTAATTAGTTTGAAAATGCAAAAATAAAGGGTATTGCAATTTTTTTGTTAAAAAAGTTAGCAATACCCTACTTTCTCTTAAAATATTTTCACTGATTAAAAGCCCACTCTGTTCAATCACATGATATTGCAATACGTTTTTCAAACATTATGTACGTACGTACGTGTCTACAAAACCTATATAAAAGGGTTGACATCTTCATCAGCGTCAGATGATCGTAGACTTCAGTGTTAGCATTATTAAACATGGGCCGCACTTTATTCTTATTCTTTTTACTGTGTATTTTATTAATTCAGAGTGAGTGTGGGGTAGTGAATATTAAACAGAACAGATTCATAAAATACTTAAATCATAACGAAATAAACGATATTGACGAGAATCTTAATAAGTATGCATTGAATAAAGACAATATGAAATGCCTCACCGGTCATGGACCCTGCAATAGGGATTTTAAATACATTAAAAGTAAGTACACAAGTATTATTTTCAACTACAAATAATTCAATAATTACATTCCTTAATTTTAGGTATCTTGATAAAAGCCTTCAGTGAACGTTGCGATTCATGTTCTATGGAAGAGAAAACCGCTCTGGCACCTGTTCTTTATAATTTGATGTTATTTTATCCTAATGAATTTACTACTATCGTTCAAAAATATGACTACAAACAAAACTTTTACAGACACCATTTACAACAATCATTGAAAAATTAACTGACTTAACTTAACTCAACTGTATACATATTTGTAATAATAAAATAATGTTCAAAATGATTCATTAATTTTAGTTTAAGTGCAAATTCCAGTAACAAGTGACGGACATATTAATCATATAATTAATATTTTATAATTGCTATGTTGCACGTGCGAAATACACAGTTAGTTTGCGTGTGATAATTGAAAAATTACCGCAATCTCACATAAAAGCTTCGTTAGGATATTAAAAAAATAGATAGAACAAATTGAGAGTTCAATAGTATTTTATGGAGTCAATGCCAAACAAAAGAAACTTTCTGCTTTGAATAATCGCTTCATTGATTTTCAAATCACGTCAAAGGATTCTGATATTGCGTAAATATAAACAATGACAATAAGTTTGAATGTCCTCAATTTCAAAGCTAAAAACATATATTATTAAAAACAAAGGGATAAATTAGATGGCTTACCAACACAAAAACGTATCTGCAAATTGATAATTTACAAGGAGAGAGGAAAACTATCTTTTTACAACATCAAATACCTACCTACCTAGTTATGTGTAGAAATTGTAATATATTATTAAATGACGTTTTTGAATTAAATTAAATAATGTTAATGTTAAACAACATCAATTTAGGACTTCTTGTCATTTTTTATATTAACCGTTGTTGTTACATAAACTCTAGATAAAAACAAATTCCTAGATAAATGTAATCAAATTAATGGGTCAGTAACACAAAAAGTGTATCTGCAAGTTTTGAAGATAGAAATAGAAAATAAATATTTCCTATTGAATATTTTTGTAAAAAAATATAGGTACATATAGGTTTTGCTTCCATTTAATGTACATATTAATTATTGGCTTTTCTTATAATTTGATTATGACATTATTAAAGTATATTACAACGTTTTCATAGAATATCTTTATAAATAAGCTTCTGATATACATAGATTTAACTTAGGTATGTTAATTAGTTGGTAATTAGTAAGATCGTTCAGGAGTAAAACTGCATATTCAACACATTTTAACGTTTCTGTAGAAACTTAATTACTCATGGAATATTTAGATTAAAATAAATAATGTATCATTAGCTACATTGCTGAATTCCTCGATGAGTTATTGGGTTGTAATAATTTAATATTTGAACAAAAAATTAATACTGAGTAATGTGTATAATATAGTCACTGCTTTATTTGCCAGAAACAAAAATTTATACAATATTATTGATTATTGTAGTATTTTTATATAGGAAATATTCCTTATTTAAAATCCGAACAAAATACATGTTTTCACACTGATGTGATAGGTTTTTCACGCAAATCAAAATATAATTTTATGAGGAAACATGGAAAAATAATTTTAGTTGGTTAGCTTGTCACTAGATGGCCTTTTATAATATAAAAATATAAAATAAATAATTATTTCATGTAAAAAAAATAGGAAAGATTTATGTATGTCCCTTTAATTTGTATGGTATTCAAGCTCCAAATTCAACAAGACACTAAATCATATAATATGTTTTTTTATTATGTGTCTCAATGAAAAACAATTTAATTATCTTCCATGGAGATTGTGTATAGCGCCATTTATAAAAAGTGTTCCATTGTTCAAGATTTATGGGAAAAGTTTTCACTCATTTTACGCAAGCGTCGATATTTGAATGCAATTAATATTTTGCAATTTATAATTTTTATGAATTTCATTTCGATAGCATCTGGCAATAATTGGATGTTGAAATATTGCAATAATAACTATCTATTTAAGGATTTATATACTATTTGCACACCGTATGTATTCTAAACTAACACATTGTTGATTGATTTGCGGTTTTCCCACATTAATTTACATAATTCCAGGTGAGCATAGACACAATAATTCTTAGCAAATAAGGAACAATATTGAATGTGTTACGTGTGATTTTAAAATGCACGTAAATAACAGTTTATTGACCCTTCGTATGGTAATGTATTCAAATAAAATCAAAATCGAGGAATTTCAATAAATTTGTATTTGTAAGTTTTCCCTTCGACTGGCAAAACAAAGACGTAGTCGCATCTATTTATGAATTAATTATTATTTAACCTGTTACTAAACATTGATTCAGTGTGGTAATAACCACATTTGTACTAAAATCAGATAAGTCAAATATTAATGTAATCTTTTAAGAAACACGAAGACAACAATGGTATATTTGCCTAACTGTATTTTATCTAAAATATAATGATACAGTCTTGACGGAAGTAATTTATCACCCTAATTTAATGCTTCACGCTTAATGGTTGAAAATAATATAAACTGTTTAATAGATATATATATATATATATATATATATATATATATATATATATATATATATATATATATATATATATATATATATATATATATATATATATATATAGTATATATATATATATATATATATATATATATATATATATATATATATATATATATATATATATATATATATATATATATATATTATTTATATAATCAAGTACAGGAAAAACTATGATATCACATATAAAGAATCTAGTCTAAATAACTTGAGCAAATTAAGATTTTATTATAAATTATTACTGAAAATATATTTATAACAAAATGCATTAATGATCAATTTTATTTTAACATAGGAATTTAGTTATTCTCATTGATCTTTTGTTTAAAATATCGTAAATTTTATTTTTAATGACCAATTATTTTTTCAGTATTGAATTATCTACATATTTTATGTAATCTAGATCAGTTATGACTTATACATCAGAAACCTAGATTACGTATTTATATTAATATAAATATGTATCATTGTTTGATTGATGGAAGAATCAAAGAAGGTAGAATTACTTCACTGTAGATTAGAAGGCTTTTTTTTATGAAAATTATTTTTCAAAATTTATCAAAATGTACGCTGTGCATATTTTTTCCATTTCAATAATGCGATCGATCTAACAATAAGTCACGTTTTTTTATCATCTTTGTGCCGTTACTATTAGCTATTATTACATATTCCACACGAACAAGCTATAACTTGTAAGTATCGAATTATTTTAATAATTCTATTTAATAATAATCACTATTGTGAAATACAGTTATTTACAAATGATGCGACTTGAAGTGGTTTCATAGTGTCCTGATTCTTGGACCGGATTCTTGATACCTTCACTGCAAATACTAAAATTAATTTAATATCGTTATCATTGTTATTATGAGAGTATTTCAAGGATTGCTTAATATTTATTCTCAATATAAGTGATCGCGTGATGAATCTCTATTTATAAACTGTGCTGGTTAAAAGTGGGCCATTTACAGTTTTTGAAAATGCAAAATGATCCTTATTATTTTTTTGGTGAAATCGCGGTTGCAAATGAGTGAAAGTTTAAATGTATTAAGAATTATTTTTTCCATATACATAATTTTAATATCGAGCTTTTTGACAAATCATACCCCACGTAAAACTAATGTAATGTAAACTAATAAATATTAAATATTTCGCAAGATTTATCGAAGGAAACGGGTTTTGTTTGAAAGTTGAATATGTCCACAGTGACATTCAACTCAAGATGCAATAATATTTAGTTTAAATTTACCTAAATATTATGATATGTCCAATTAATCTCTTGTTTTGTTTAAATAGAGAGTAGAGCAAATAGCAAAATAGCATGTAAAATTCTGTAAACCGTGTAAAGTGCACTTTCTATATTTATTTTTTAAAAGACATTTCAAATTTATTTACATTTGAGATATTCAACTACGTGACTGGCTCATCACGCATAGGAAAACATAGAAGAAAGTAAAAGTGAAAAACATGTTTGGTTAATATTTATTAATTTGAGATAGGTATATTTGAATATGATGCATTTAAAAATTAATACAGCTTCTGTTTATTATAATATCAAATTTTGTGTTGTATAATAATAATCAATAACACATATGTTTTTATTGATAATTAAAGTTGTAATAAATATTAAGATCACAGAAATATTGTCAATAATAAAAAAAATTCAATGATGGTTTTCTATTTGATTGATTATAAGACAAATGAATAGTTGACAATTGAGGATTTTTTGTTGTGAGTAAAAACTGTGAACTCTACATTTTTGAAATTTATAAAGAAGAAATGAAAACTCTAATTAATTGAACTACCTTGTTCTATGTTTATACAGAATGCACGTGGCTAAATATGCTTGTATTATTATTATTGAAATTATGCAATTGATCATCAATCAATCAATCATGATCAATCATGAAAATATTTTTGAACATAAGCCAGAGATAAGGGTTGTTTTTAATCGGTCGAGCTAATGCATGAATGAGCTGAATGTAAAATTTCGTATTTATCTTTAGGTTAAAAAAATAATACAAAGATATTCTCCTCCCTTTAAATATGATGGTGATGATGAAGACGAAATGGTGCTGAAATGTGACCTGGTTCTCCATAAAGTCAGTATCGAAGCGACTGTTGTACCGGGTGGACGTATGTTGAAGAAGAATACCAGTACTTTTTATTGTTTTGTAAACACAGACGATTGTGAATTTATTTATTGATAACCCGATGACATACAATCCACTGTTAACTGTGATAGTGACCTTTTCATATAATAAAAAGATACTTTAAATCCTCTGAACGATTCGTTCGAGTAAGTACCACAACATATGTCAACTGTAACAAATTGCGGATCATTTAATTTACAGTTTCTAACATAAAACCCGTTAAATATATACAATTAATGTGTGTCTTTATTATTGTTGTTATCTTTCAAGGGCGTTAATTTCCCTGCGAGCTGTGAACCCATAACCAACCTTACTCTAGTATAAACTATTTCGAAATTTTAAACAGACACTATTTACTCAAACAATTCTATTGTTTCGGAAATGACAATAGAGCACTGACATATTTAAAAGTAAAAGGATAGAAAAACTTTCTTTTATATACTAAGAGATAGTTATAGTTTTGCCCAGTTGCTATAATTGATTCAACAAGATGCTTTTTTCCACGGTCCAATATTTTAATATAATATATACAATTTACACTTATGATGATAAAAATAGGTTTAATTAATACAATATCAATAATGATACAAATCGTGCATAACTGAAGTGTGACTTACGATGTGTTTTAAACAAGTAAGAAACATTTGTTCCTGACTTACGTCAAGGTTAACATATTGGATTTGCACTACCTTATATGCATCTATTTCTTATAAGTATCGGTTACATTATTCTATTTAAAATGTGGAAAATACTTCAATGATCATATGTTATTATATGGTTTTGAACAAACATAGTGGGTTTGTAATTGAATCACGTATTTCGGCATCGCGGCGTCTAATTTGCGAAGGTTTTCTCAATACATATTTTGTTCATGTCTTCGTTGCGCAGGAACGGAAACGATGCAATTTGTATAAAATATTTTGTATTTTTGTTTAGAATTTAAAAAATTCCCACGGAGTGGTTAAGTACGTGAGCGAAAATTTGGGAAAAAATTATATCTCGTGTGAAATATTTAAGAAATTTGCTGAATTTTTAAGCCTGGATGTAATATATTCAAGGTTTACCACATATACGTACAACTTTAATTCCGTATAATTTAACCCAAAGAACCTTCATACCTACACAAAAGTTCAATGACCCAGATGATGGAAATGGTTTTTATTTCCATTTTCTTCCCGTTGTTGGAAATGTATAATTTTCAAATCAAACTTATGGTTAATTAACTATTTTATAGTTACATATGTTATAAACATTTTATACGCATTTTGAATCAAAATTAGTAAATGAACTTTTTACTTTAGATATTACAAATGTTTTGTTTATTAATCACCCCTTTTCTGCTTTATAAAAAGCCTAAGTACTGACTAAAAATATGATTTGTAATCGATATCTTTCTCTTGTTATGAATTTATTAAAAATGCTAAAAATAACTGAAAGCCAATTGCAAATTATTTTATAACTCGCTCGAGCTTTCTCTATGACCCTGTTTTTCAAGGTGTACTTAATATGAGAATGAACCAGTTCGAAAGTGGAGATAGCTTTAAAATACCATTATAGAAAAAGTTGAGTTAATATGTATAATTGAGGAATTCAGTTTTGATTGACAGGGTTATAATAATTACTATTGAAGTGTTCTAGCAATTATTAGATAAAATATGAGACTTTACGGTATCACCTAAGAAAATGGCTTTGTTCTTTGTAAAAAGTAACAATATCTTGTTCAAGTATCAGTTTAATCAGTCGGCATGCCTTTGTATTCAGGTCATTGGACATCCATTTGCATCGAATGGTTCACAAAACCATTGTCTCAGTAGAAACTCGCTATAATTAAAGTAACAGTAACAAATAATTATGGACGACAATATTGTTGTAGGTACAAATTGCTTTCAAAATATTTTTATTTTGTTTTCAGAAAATGTAATCACCTCCATTCGAGTCACAGAAGTGGATCGAATTGTGAAGAGTATAAAATGTCAACAATGGGTTTGATAACAGTTTTGACGATATTAACTATTTTTTCACCATTTGGAACTAAAGCTCAAAATAGTAATAATGGATTGTACGATGGAAGATATGATTATTTAGATGTGGACGCAATTTTGGATAACAAGAGGCTTGTGAAAAATTACATTGATTGTCTATTGAGCCAGAAACCATGTTCTCCAGAAGGAAAAGCATTGAAACGTAAGTAGAGCTAAATATAAAAGGACAAATTTATTTTCTTTTTTTCATTTAAAAGTATAATGTTTAAACATATTTCCATGAATTATTAAATAATGTACAAATTTTTTAGCAAAAAATATGAAAAAAATCAGTAAAGGGCTTTTCTACTAACTACGCGTTGAAGTCTATTATTAATTTTACGATTTTTTTTCATTTTGAAAACTTAAAATTAACCGTTAGAATATGTAATTATTTCATACATATCCGATTGATAATTAATCAAGCAAAAATAAAATACACGAACATTTTATTAAAAAAAAATCTCTATACACGTTGATTTTTTAAAAATATAATTACTTACTGTGAATGGGTACATAATCTTTATGATTTATAATGATAGGTTGATTTGCAAATTCAAAAAAATACACATGTATCTTTTAACCATAGTACCGTTAGTATTAACGGATTTTGATTTTATTAAAACTTGATACATATATTGTAAATAATGAAACATTTGCATTATTTATAATACGTTTAAATGCTTTGAATGGAATCTATAATATGGAAAGTGTATTTTTCATTAAAATTTACTTTCACAATACAATGTTAAAGTTCAATAAACCCATATCAAATTCCTACATAGTTCACAAAATACAATTCTATCAAGGAAAGATTAGCCGTTAAATTTCTTTTCCAATTGAAAAATTTATTTTCTTTAGTATCGGATGGAAATTGATTTCTCAACCGCAGTATACTCAATCTAGCGTTATGAAATTTTATATAATACGTATTTTAATCTTGATCAATTATCTAATCATGATGCTATTATGTCTGACATATAAAAAGGGAAAATATACCTACTTAATAAATTAATAGTTGACTGATGATGTTAGATAAATTCAGCTAGAAAGTTATGATTATTTTTTAATTAAAAAATTATCAGAAAACTGTACGATATATATATATATATATATATATAGCAGCAGCAGTTATTTATAGGTATATATATATATATATATATATATATATATATATATATATAAATATATATATATATCGTACAAACATTATTTTCATAAAAAAATTAACAATATTTTATAATTATTAAGTTGTTTGAATGATAAAATAATTTTGTACTACTATACTATCGTTTGGAATACGATCCGTTATAGAAAAGAATACTTAATATTCACGTCACAATGCAGAAAATCAGAGTAAACTATGATCGAGGAAATCGATCGGGATTTTATTGATACTATGTTAGTCTTAATAGTGAATTGATTTATTATTAGGATTTGAAACCATGATCACAATAATTGTAGATACACGCTTTTTATTGAATTATTTATGGTGTTTTGGATATTAGTTTGATAGGTATTTATTTTATTAAAAAAATTTGGTATTAATTTTCAACAACACTATAGAAATGTTGATAGTATCGACTTCTGGGTGGTATTCCATAATTTTGTAATAATAATTTGGTGTAATATCCACACTATTGTATATAACAAATTTCTTCAAACCATTGAAATTCCTAAAATAATATAATTCAAATCCAGATATACGTACTCAAATTATTGATATGGCACACAAATAACAGGATATTGTATTTCCACCATAGGAAATGTAGCCAAGTAGCTTTTAAAGGGCATCCAGGTCAAGTGGTTATTATAAATACCGAAAGTCGTATTTTGTTACCAAGTAGGCTTTCTTTCTATTCACAATTACAATGTAGGAATTTATTTTGGTAGAGTGGAATGCACCGCACTTTATATTCACTTTCTTTAGTTACGGCGCCAAAATAACGGCTTTTCGTTATTGAAATTAAAAGTGATCAACATTCATCCGGTTCGATGGAACACTTACTTAGTATTTGATATAAAAAATATACGGATAAATTACGTTAGGCATTTTTTTTAAATAATTTTATCGTCATAAAATTTGGCTCAGAAAAGCATGAAATCCAATGAAAAACTTCTAATAGGATTGCAATTTATTTTATCGTTATTACTAATATTAAAATCAATCTTTATTAGCATCTTAATTACTGATGGAATTTCCTATTAATATTTATAAAGTAATAAACAATTCATTGCTTTATAGAAACATTTTCATATTAAACATTCTAACTATTCTAATCTAATATTCTAATGCATTCTACATACGGCTTAATAAAATAAACTTAATCACTTAACCTAACTTTAACTAATGGATTAATTATCATTCATTGTGAGAATATTGAAAAATAATTAAAAATATTTGACAGTGCATAAACTTTACCGAATAATAAATCATAAAAAATAAGATTGTATCGAAGGAACGTTTGTTTACGAATAAATTAATAAATTATTATTGTACATACATATTTCATCTGAAATAATACGTGTTGTCAAATTGCAATAAAACAAAATTTAAACAAGAGGTTGTAAACTGTTAGTCATTAAATCACGTGTAAAAGAAGATAAAAAAATTGTATATATTTTATTCAAATGCGATTTCAGGGAGTCGAAAATTTATTGTACACATATAATATATATATATATAGAGAGATATATATATATATATATATATATATATATATAAATAATAAATCTATAGTTGTATTATTTATATTGATAACTTTTTAAATAAGAAAGTTGTTTATAAAAATGAATTCACATTATATAACAATTTTTTAAATATTTATGTAATCAAATAAATCAAATTTACGATGCTAGAAAGCTTTGGTTTTTTCATACAATATTGAATGAACGTTACCAAATAATACAAAATACCCAATTCATCAACATACAAAGGATGGTTTTTTTCAGAAATGAACATTAGAAAAACTCTATATATATATATATATAAAAGAAAAAAATGATAACATAAGAAAACGTAAACTAATTTGAAAAAATTATACATAATCAATTATTTATTATTCGTAGATGATGCAATGTGAGATGATGCTTTAAGTACATTATTCGCATAATACGTTTATCTTGTCATAGATAATTAGTATTCTTTAAGGCACCCTTGACTCAGTATTTCCTCAAAAGATGAGACAATGATAGCCAAGAGTAGTAGCAAAGATACGTGCCTGGGTTTCAATCTATTTTATTCACAGTGGAAAAGTTTCAAATGATTCATGAAATTCTTATAAGGACGGTCAATGTTACTCCAAGGACTATTTTGAATTTAAAAGAAAATTTTTATCCCATCAGATAATATGATACGTTATTTATAAAAAAACGTACTGGAGAAATTTCCTCATATTTATTTGACACAATAGTTGTTGCTATTAGCATCGATGATATTTGAATTTCTTATAAGCAAGCTATTTAGCAATATATGGTATACAAAATACATTACTCTATTGAGTGAGAGTATTGCTCTATTGACATTTGTAAAGTATATTCAATTGAAAAAAAATAATTATAAAGGTGACTATTTTTAAAACATTCTCTATTCATTACTAGCAATGATGAAAGGTAGTTTTATCTTAAATTTGCTTTGAATGTTAATTATGAAAAAAAAAATCAAAGTTATGTATTTTTTAGGATGAGTTTATTAATTTTATGCACCTGGGCTTAAAATTAATTAATAATAGTTAGATTTTTATCTGGGCTCTATACATACAATTTTTAAACAATATTAGATAATGTTAACCATTTATTGGATCTTTAATGAGAGCAAACATATTTCATATTATTTGTAAATATATTTATCAAAAAAAAAAATCACAAATAAATTGAAAACGGTTGTCAATAATCGACTGTAAATACCAATGTTTAAAAAAAAGTTTGTCTATTTCTAGAGTATTAAATTTTTTAAAAGTCGATATTCACACAGTCCTTTGTAAAATATTTCAAACATAATGTAAATTAAATATATTCTAATTCCGATATTCACACATTGAATACCAGAAGAGACTACCGATCCTTGAATTGAGTACTTCAATAATGGTTTCGATGATTTCAGATATTCTGCCCGAAGGCTTGCGTACAAAATGTGCTCGTTGCACTGTCAAGCAGAAGCACTTGGCCATCAAAGTTATAAGAAGGTTAAGGACTGAATATCCAGACGAGTGGAGGAGACTTGCAGCTAAATGGGATCCCACAGGAGACTTCACCAGGCGCTTTGAAGGCATCCTCAACAGTGATGATGACCACAACCGTGTTGGTGAGAATCAATAATGTAACTTTACGAGACCACGTAGTACATTCACACGCACAAATAAATAAGTACACATAAATTAAATTATTGATTTCAATATTGCAATCAATCTAATAAGTGTATATCTCGAGTCATACTCATAAATAGACAAAAATAATTTTATACAGTGTGAATATTTTTCCACTGTTGTTAATTTTTATAGGCCAATTGCACAAAGCAAATAATTAATTCACATAGCGCCGGACACGCAATAAAAACAAAACCTTGAAACGTAACATAAATTTTCAGTATTCTAGGATGTTAATTAATTAATTTTTAGATACGCCCGTTGAAAATGTGTCTTCAACAACTGCAAGGGTTATTGTTGTCAATAGATTTGGATCGGAGGAAGAAAATACGGGATCATCATCAGAAACAGTTCCCAGTATTACGACCATGTCTAGTATGAGTAATATGCCCAGTATTGTTAACAGGTAATATATATGGAAAATAGATTTTAGTGTTGGTTACCGTTGAAGCGCCTGTTGATAGGCAATCAGAATAACAGAATGATAAAAAAGTTTACTCTTTAATTCCAGAATGACTACGTTATCTCCATCAACTATGAGTCCCATAACTATGTCGGCATCCACAATGTATATGAGCACTGTGAGGCCGCCAATATCAATGAGGCCATCATCTCAAAAGCCCAAAAAGAAGAAGGTTCCGACCACGACTTTCTTACCTCCCATAGACCCTCTTTACGTGGGCACCATGGGAATAATCGATCATTTCGGAAACAAAATCATCAGGACCACTGAATTAGTTACAGGAATCCTGAAAGACACGGTCCGGATCGTGGTTGGACCCAGAAAGTAATAACATATATTACTGAACTGCCTTTTGCCATTATAAGGACCTGATATTAGAATAAAGCCACAAACGAGCTATCGAATCAACTGAAACAAATGTAAATAAAAATACACCCCTTCCCATCATAAATAAATGTAAGCAAAAGAGCACTTGCCCGAGTATTGCCTAGGTTTTATAATGTAAAATAAGACAAAATTATTATTAATATTATTATTGTATTTTCGTTGTAACATGTATTTATTGGCGTTGAACACATTGATTATTTTTATATTGGAAATTATATTTTAATACCCATATTATGAATACGACAAAAATTGTTTTATTTTAAACTTAACAACCGATATAATCCACTTTATATACATTTGATTTTAGTTAGAAATATTAGTCTATGCCCCTAAATTGTTGTTGAATTAAATAATTACCATGTATAATATTTTTATGCTGGATTGAGCCTCGGTTACTTAGTGTACTGGTTACTTAATAGTTAATCACAAATTCTGATTAATTACATAGTAAGGTCAAGAAGTTTGTTTTAAAACTCAAAGGCTTAACACACTACATTGAATAAGGATCCCTAATTAAGTGTGGGGGTAGTCCATTACTAACTGTCACTAATATGGATTATATATTGATTGGGGGAGTAAATAAACTTATTCAGTGCAGTTTATTAGTCCATACACGATATTCCTACATACTCATTGCACCTAAAAGACGTAAAATAACCCCACATATATTTTTTTATTTATATTTAATATAGTTGTGCATCGACGGTAGTGTGGTGAAAGTGTGATTGAAACAAGCCAGTAAGTGAACAAGTACTCATAGGTCTGTAAGCCTCGTTATTATGAAATACACTGTAAATACCAACGCATACTCTTATGTCATCTACCATCATTATAAACTCTACCCATACATATTTTATATTCCCGGATAAATTAAATAACATAACCAACTTGCAATGAATCCGGCTATACAATAACTTGTGAATATATTTTATAAACTGTTATTGTTGAATCAATGATTAGTGTTGAGAAGTATGAATCACGATACTTTTCCGTATCGTATGATTTTCATTTAAATATTTAGTTAGGATAATGTGTCCATGATAGATTTCTATTTGTCTGTTTATTCAACCTGCTTTTAAGCAGCTTGAAGTTTTTAAAGCAGTTAATTACTATAAAATTTCCTGCAATATAATATAATACCAAAGTGAAAGCGACACCAAAGAAATATTCTCGGAAAATAAAATAATATATAAATGTATACACAAGATCGAAAATGATAATGGAACATTTGTAGTCCCAAATATTATTTCTGTATTATTTGACAATATAAATTATGTTTGTTCAAATTACACAGTTTTTAGTTCATGTACGATTATCCAAAAAACATGTTTAGGAAAAAATGTGCCATTTCGATGGAGAAAAAAATATTGATGTCGCGAAATCTACCTTTTTATCTTATTGAAACAAATTGTTTCGTAAGCAATGAAGTTGAAAAATAGATACATTATTTAAAACAATATATTATTTTTTCCGGGAAATTATTTTATCACACATTTAAAATCGATCGCGTCCCTTCACACAAGCCAACTGCATTCTGGTGTCAAAATTGAAACTGTTTACTAAAACTTCGGTATTACGGTAATTCCTATTTAAAATAAACTTGTTAATAATAATAAGCCGAAGAAGAAATAAAGCAAAACGTGAAATGTATATTCTGGTCACGTCCAATGTCTCCGAAGGATTAAATGGTGATGTCTTCGACACGTAAAAGATTCTCTTTCAACAGTTATAAATACAAAACTATTATTTAGGCCATTGAAAAATGAAACTCTTAAGCTACAGCTACGAATACTGTAATTTGAGGGAAAGTTATATTTTAAATCAACAACTGGTGAAACCTACGGTAAATTTGCGGCAGTGAAGGAAAACTTAACAACATTCTTATTGCGTGTGAAAACTAAATAATATAAACGCGTCACATTCTTAATTCGGATTATGTCTGACGCATTACTTATTATAAGAAATGTAGTAAAAAGTACCCACTTAAAAGGGGGATAAAAAGTGTATTTTTTTTTTAATTTTCCAATTCGTAGCTTGTGGGAAGGGTCATATAAAAGTATGGCCTGTATCGCTCTTGTCCTCAGTTGATGCTCAACCACTCTTTAGATCTCTCACTTTTCACACCGAAAACAGGTATTTATATTAAAGATAATTAATCACCTTCATAAAATTTTACACGTATAACATTAAAGCCGTCATCTTCATAATTGGAGAACAAAAACTCCATAAAAGTAATGATAATATAATTCGATATATTATTAAAAATATTACTTATGTTTCAGAATTCAAAATGAAGTTTTTATTTATATTTGCGTGTGTTGTCGGAGTATCTTTGGCAGCTCAATATACTAATAAATACGACAATATTGACGTTGATGCCATATTGGACAACGATCGTATTTTATCAAATTACATTAAATGTATGTTGGATGAAGGACCCTGTACAGCTGATGGCAAGGAGCTTAAGAGTGAGAAAAACATTATTTATAATTTAACAGTAAACAATAATAAAATCATTCATTAATTTATGTCATATTGGGGGGACAAATTAAATAGCAGCACTAAAATTAGTCAATATTTATACAATTTACGTGGTTTTAAAATTGATTTACATTACGTCCGGAGTGATAACTTCAAATTCAACCTTATTTTCCATTTAACAAATATGTTGACCTGCTAGGCATTAAACTGCTTTTTAAACCAACCAATAAAACCGTTATCAAATTAAATGCTAAAAACGATCAGACCTTGAATTTATTTTTAAATTCGTGTGTAAAATATTCGAGCCAATAACTTTGGTTTATGGAATATTTAGAAGGATTAATTTGAAGTCAAGTATCATCTATTTTCAGTATGTTGCAAGTTAGTCGTTTTTAGCAAATTTAACTAAAGACGCAATTTTATATTATATACTTATTTATATTATATATTTAGGATGGACTTGAAATATCTGAGGATTTTTAGCGAGTGGTAGGTTATCGTAGGAATAATCGAAAAAGAAAATTAAATATAAAAAAAATAAATTATAATATTAATTAAGTACAATATACATGTAACAGTCATTACTGAGAACTTCAGAGAAACAGCTGATTTCAAGATGGTGGCCCAAACTCGATTCCAAAAGCACTATTAATATAATTAATATTTATTAATGTTTAAGTATTTGATAAGTACAAAATTTTTTTTTTTTAATATTAAATTTTGTTTTTCGATTACATTTTCGATGCCCTACCATCCCCTAAAATATTCTCAATTATTTCAAGTCCACCCTGTATAGTAAAGTTGTTGGAAATTAATAGTTTCAATAAATCCATCATAATCAATCTCAAAATATATTTACCGCATTTTACATTAATATAACCCTCAGATTGTAACAGATAATTCAATTACAAAATGTCTATTTATATGTGAACTTGACAGAGACCCTTCCTGATGCTTTAAAAAATGGATGTGATAAATGCAATGAAAAGCAAAAGACACAATCAGAAAAGGTATTCAGACACTTAACAGCGAGAAGGCCAGCTGATTGGGACAGGCTTACTATGAGGTTCGACCCTGAAGGTATTTACAAGAGGAAATACGAAGCACAGTTTGCCAAGGAAAAGAATCAATAAATTATTAATATTATACACACACGAGGTATACATAAATATTTACAATGAAATTGTTCAATTATTTATATTCTCCATGTAAACAATATTACTTGATTTAATCAATATGAAATCATTCAAACACGCTGTTTTATTATTTCGACAAATACAATATAACATGATAAGAAAATCTATTTTTTTTTTCAAAGAAAGAAGTAATTTACCGCACAAAAAATCTCACCTTCAGATTGTTTCAAAATGAGTTTTTATCTTAACATATCGAGGGTATACTGCCAAAATGAATAAAGTCATATTTCATAGTCTTAACAGAACAATAAATTTATAGTATATATTTGAATAATTTATGTTGTATAAGTCAATGACTTCTTTTATCTTTCCAAATATAACACATCAATAAAAAAATACCTCTATTTGAACTACCAGGACTAACTAACTAACAGAAACTAAAAATGTAAATTTGACAAGTTAATTTTTGTTTCTCCCGAAATATCGATGATACAACTAAGTGCGTTTTGGATGTATATAAAGTAATAATAAACATATACAAATACATCCCTAACTCAAAATCGTGAAAATATAACTTAGTGCATTTTAGCAGTATACCCTCGATATATAAATACTAATAATATCTTTCGTACATTTCGGAAAATCAATAATAAAATTCAGATAATTTACAACCAATCATCAATAAGAAGGAGATGTTGTCAATTGAGATCAACATTCATGCTTGTTGCAGGTTGGCCCGGTCCGACACAGCACAAAGACTCTATCATCCATCGTTTTAATGTAATATTTATTTTAACACATCACATACATTCATATAATGTATTTATAGTCTTTGTGTTCTGTATAATGACAATTTAAAAAGAAAAAATGTGATCTGCGCTTTCTTAGCTTATCGATGTGCGCATTATTATTTCCAATACCGCTGTATAATTATTAAATACCAACAAGAGTATTAATAAATAATTAAATTCAATAACACACATTTCATGTGCGCCTGTTGTTGGCAATCAGACGAACTTTTCGCGTGAAATAATATTTACATTATATATTTTTATTAAATATCAGTAAATGAAAAAAAATTTCATAATATATGAAATGTATTATTTTTATAAGAATAAACCTTCCAAAAAATATATTTTTTCACTTATATTTATTGATTTAAGTATACTTTTATCGTCGCTGGTAGACATCGGCCCATTAGCTCAGTTGGTTAGAGCGTCGCGCTAATAACGCGAAGGTCGCGGGTTCGATCCCCTCATGGGCCACAACAATTTTTTTATTTTTTAAAACTAATAATTATACTAGTTAATGCATTTATAAATTTATTTTAAATAATATTTAGATAGTTGATTATTTTCAATAGCAATAAAGGTTTTTTTATAATGTACAATAAGTCCAAGTTAAGAAATTAGATAACATTTTCACGGTGGCTGAATAAATGCGAGCGTGAACTTATTAATCAAAAATAAATAATGAAATCGAGCTTAAGTCGTAAATGAAACCGAATGTATACAATTTTAAAATTATTTTCAATAAGTAATTTTTTATGACATTGACACAGTGATAATTTTTTATTAGAGTTCACAAAACCATATCAAAAACAAGTCAATAGTGTATCGTGTCGATTGTAACGGCCTTCAAATATTCTAAATCACATCCGATAGAAAATAATATCTAGGTAAGCCGGCCTTGCCGAAGTGAAAGGATATTGAAGAACAATACAAGGTGCTGAAATATAATTTAATATCAATTACAAACGTTACAAAATTAATAAGAAAAAATCAGTCAACATAAAAATAGGATTTAAAAAAAAGCTTTTTATTATTGTTTTCATATTGTCGATGTTTGTTTGTGTAGGATAACAGGTTTATTTAATTAGTTTGGGACGAGACGAGTGATTCCACCTTCGGTCACGAGGGAGACGAGGCTGCCGTTGGTCGGCCTTTCCTGTCCTTTGCTCCACTTGATGAAGAGTTCGGCGACAAACTCGAGCGGAGTCCAAGTGGAAAAGTCTGCGTTGGGCATCCATTTCCTGTTCATGGGTGTATCCAGGGTAATCGGCATTATGGAAACCGCGAGAGAGTTTTCAGGAAGACCGGATCCTTCAGAGCCCAGAGACTTGGTAAGCTGGTGTACGGCGGCCTTGGCCATTCCGTAGCCGATCATCCCAGGAGTTCCTTCGAGCGCAGCCTTGGCGCCGGTGAGTGCTACGAAGCCTCCCGGGGCCAAGTACTTGGCGGCTACGCTGGCCGAGATGGTTGAACTCCACACTGACTGTTTCCACATCAGGTCTGCGGCTTTGCTCAGTTCTTTGTCGGCATTCCCGCCAGTCCAGCCGCCGGCCACACAGATCACAGCGTCCAGCTTATCGGTGCTAAGAGCCTGGGCCACAGCGCTGAGGACTTGTTCTTCTTGCTTGAGCCAGTCTGCTTGAGGATCCACAGTAATGTTAACATCTGCAGTGTCACTAGGATGCAGGTCAACACTGGCCACCCACCACTTGTTTTCTTTAAGGTGTTTAACGCAGGCTGCTCCGAGAGCTCCTCTTCCTCCGTAAACCAAGGCTCTTCCAGTGAACATGTTCATCAGACAAAGTGTTCAACTCGACTGAAGTCAATACTGGAGCACATGCTCAATGACACCTGTTAACACCATAGCGCCATGACATCTAGCGATATTTGAGCGAATCTCAATTCTCACATACATTTATTATTTTAAATTAATTAATTATCTTTGGATACATTGAACCTTCAACGTAATAAATGTATAGCAACCATAAAATATTTTTAACGTCCTTTCACTTATGATAATCAACTTATTTTTGATAACTCGAATGTGCAATATCGGATTCTCTCGGACTCTTTTTAATAAAATTGTGTAAATTTATTTCTTATATCTCTAGTATTATTATATTGTGTAGATGGTGGATTTTAAATCAGTAATTTTATTTTAAGGTTAGGTAGAGTATCGTATAAACACAAAAAAACATTATTTGTGGATCTTGGGATCAATGTTAGCCTATTCCACTTTTTGCTGAGCTGAGATAAATTGGCAAAATATTCTAGTGGAATTGGCTAGTTACTAGCTACTAGGAACAGATTGATTTTGAAATTAAAAGATTAATAAAACAATAATGGCCAGATTTTGAAATAGTAATAATATATATAAAAATAAAATAAAATGGATTACATACTAAAAATATAAATAATATAAAACTAACGATTTCATTGACCGTTTGATTTGGAATAGAGCATGTTTGATACTAAAATATTTTGGAATAGGATACTTTTGATTTTAACGCTGATGATTTCACTAAAACTTGACGAATTATAATAGTTTAGATTATCATATTGTATTCCTCATACTCGGTCTGTATATGTAGTTATCTAATTTTTTGTTGTTAAATTATAATTAATTAAGTGGAATTGGCTAACATTGATCCCAAGCTCCACATTTAAAAAAAAATACCCTTAATTTTCATAACCTCTACTTAAAATATTCTCATTGATTTAGACTATTGTGCGATCAATTGATTTTTATAAGTTTACACAAAAACGCAGCCCTTGCTGAGATTTGACTTTCTTGTCAATTCATTACTCCGAAGAGTGGAGTAACATATTATCTATTTTATCAAGTTATATGTATATATATATTGCTAACTTACAGTTTGAAGAAAATCCCAACGGTTCATCTAAACAACTGCCCATTTACATTTAAAGTAATGTAGCCAAATATTATAATAAAATGTAAGCCTTCATTGAATAGTGAATTGTAATTACGATTTAAAATAATAGTTTAGTAGAAACTGAATAGTTTATGGTGAGATTTTTATTACATGGTAAGCAATATTTGCGTCTCTGTATTTGCGTAAGAATGGAAATTCCATTCTGTTCGAAGAATTGTTGTTGTATAAAACCATGTATGCGTTAATTTTCCTCATCGCATTAAAAAAAAGTTCACAGGTAGGAATGTCGATTCTTGGTCAGTTTTGGTTTTACTTTTTTTGTAATTTTGCGCAGTAATCTTTGTGTGGCAAATTAATGATATTTTTAGGTAGGTATGGATACCAATTTACTTATAAAGGACGCGATATTGAGCTTATTAATGTGTGAAAGTTACATACCTCAAATAAAACTATTTCTTATCGTATAGCATGACTCTTTTCGAGTAAAAACCGCTTGCTTTTCAAGTTGATCTCCGCCCGCCTGAATTTATATAAATTACTTTCAAAACAATTTGCCCCGGACCAGATTATTTGTAGATATTTTTTTAGAACAGATGAAATTGTAATATAAAGTCTAGAACGTAGATTTTTCTACCTTAAACTTAAATTAGTACAGTAAGAATGTCGATTTTGCTAGTTGGTACATACAATTATTCAGGTAGTTTTCTGTTAATTGATGACACTTCACTTATAATTCACAATCACTAGACTATATCGAACATGTTATAAACAATGATTTAATTTATATACAATACGTTATTGAAGTTAACGATTACTACTTAATCATTAGTGTTTTGTTTTAAAACAATATTGACACCAGAAAAATTCACTTCGAATTGGAAATTTATGCTATTTCTTTATAAGTATAATTGAATTATAAATAAATGTGAGTTTGATTTTCTATGAATGAGTGTTACGATATTTGTTAGTTTATTGTTTATTCGTTTTGAAAATTATAAAGTATGCATAAATATAATTGAAAAGATCGGTTGAAAGAAGGCAACACCGATCAACAGAAACAGTGTTGAACGTCACAAGAGTCGCGGCTGTCAGAAATCACGACGCGTTCACCGCAAGTCTGACTAGTTGACACTTGCTGAACTATCTGGCCGTGGTTGCTTGTAGCTAGTAGCTAGTGACTAGTAGCTAGTGACTAGGAGCTAGTGACTAGTGGCTAGTTTGCCGGTTGCTGGTGTTCATAGTACAGGGTGGTCCAGTCAACGCCATGTCTTACCAGTTGTACAGGAATACCACCATAGGAAACACCCTGCAGGAGAGTCTTGATGAACTAATCCAAGTGAGACTATTCATTGTAATATTATCTGATCATTCACAATATCTAAGCCTATTTTGTTATCAGTATGGACAGATAACTCCAGCGCTTGCAGTGAAGGTTCTTTTGCAGTTCGACAAATCTATCAACCAGGCTCTATCTTCTAAAGTAAAGTCCAGGTTATCTTTCAAGGCTGGTAAATTAAATACTTATAGGTAGGTTCTTTGCTTCTTCATGTTGTATTCCCAGCTTCACAGATCTTGTATTATCATTATTATTATTATTTTTTAGGTTTTGTGACAATGTATGGACATTCATGTTAAACGATGTAGAGTTTCGAGAAGTATTGGAAGTCGCACAGGTCGACAAGGTTAAAATAGTCGCGTGTGACGGGAAGAGTGAGTTGAATTGGTGCTGTATTACGTTCCCAAAGTTTTTTTTCTCTGATTGATTGCATGCCAATTGCTTATTCATTTGTCAATTTCCATATAGTATGCTTATGTAGCTTTCCATATAGTATGCTTAGAACTCAATATTATATTGAGCACAATGATATTTTTTTTGAATAATCATATTAAAAAAGTAATGCTTCAATTATTCTTGCATGCAACAATATCTAATTTTTATACTTTTATTGTCACATATTATGGACAATGTTTTTAAAACAACATTTTGTTGAGGAAAAATGAATTAATGTTTTATACAATGTTGAATTTGAAACACTTACTTATAATCAAATATTTGTTTTACCAACCCCATGATTACTGTAATAAAATAATTCTCAATCGCTTGCTCATTTATTATATGCATCCATCAAACAGATATTAAATATGAATGTATTTTATTTTTACATGGCACTGTCATTGATAAAATTTAAAAAGAACATTTTCAATATGAATTTGGATGTCAATTGTTTTAGTTAATAAGGCTAATAAGTTTATTTTCTGCTTACAGATTTGGATGATACATCAAAGAGGTGAATCAACAGATACACAATCAACTAAATTACACCTTAATGAGCTATGACATAGTTCGTCTTGTTAACCATTTCTTTTTTAATATTTTTATGATTTTGATTTCAATGTGTTTTGTAGTATTAATTCCTAATAGTGTGTAAATAGTATATAAACAATTTTATAATTCTCTCTGGCATTCTTCTATGTTTGTGATAGATGTTCATTTAATTATTTATGTTCGAAACTGATATTGAATTTGTACAAAATTTGCATAACTGATGCTTTACAAAAGACAGCATAATATTGTAAGTATGTATTAAAAAAATAAAATACTTTTTATAATGTACCACTTATATTTTTTGGTTCTTACAAACTTTGCTATACAATTAATTAAATAGAAATTGATCTGCACCAGGTCAATATTTGCTTAGGTTCCATATAATAATATTCTACATTAAAAAGTAATGCTGAAAATTGATTTTGATGATTAATATTTTTCGATGAAATATTCATTATAAATTACATATATTATTTACCTCAGGATCTGCTTGTTGCCAACATCTGTGTAAGTCAAATGATACTTGACAAAGATCATCGCCTTCTTCGCCCTTGAAATGAATACAATCTTTGCCCATTTTATATGCAATTTTCTTCATACTGTCTGGAATTAGATCCAGCATTTTTTCATAATGGAAAGTTCCAGTATGTGCATCCAACTGAAATTTTTTTATAGCATTACAATATGACAAAGAAATTATTTGACAAGTGTTGAATACTCACAACTTCAAACTCCAAAAACATGCATTTCATGTAGCACTAATAAGAATGAGAATGATTAATCAAACATAAAAGACATATTTTAAAACAAAATTATATTTTTACCTTCAATTTAGGATCATCAGGCATATTCCCTTTGCCAAACTTATCAACGATGGCTATATTGAATAAGTTAAAGAAATTATTTTCTCATGAGATTTTCTAAAAAATATTGATTACTCACTTTTATCAACATCTGTCATCATTTCACATTTTTCAACGACAGGCTTAAGAAGATCGATGAATTCTTGTGTCGGAAACTATTTGTTATAAATTCTCATTATTGCATCAATCATAAATACCTATACTAATAAATAATATAAACTCACCTCATCTCCCCTCACAACTGTTGCTAAAAATATTAAGCCAAAATACAAAACACAACCCACTCGGATATTTGTCATGTTCTCTTCTTTGCTTTACACTAAAAGGAATTTGTACAGATGCCTCATTTATACTCCACCATTCTTATAATATGGCCTTTTGATGTAGACAACTGACGAATTAATTATCAGCCAATTAATTTGCTGATGACATTTTACAGCAGCAAAACAGCAACTTATTTGTCTAAATACATGATGAGACGTATAATTAGACATTATATTACATGTGAGTATTAAAATGTGAAATAACTTAATGTTGGCTGTCATTGTTCTGAGAAATGATATCCAATAATTAGCGACATTTTTTGTCTTGTCAATGCTGTCAAGTCAATCATATTATGTATGCCTCATTTATAAGCAGGTATCTATTAGTTTATTTTGTTTAATATAAAAAAAAACTATTAATAAACTTAGAGCACAGGTAATCAGGTAGAAAACATTTAAATATGTAAGTGTGTACTACACACGTATTTTGAAAAATAATATTGGAATTTCTAATGAGAGATTATTTAATAGTAGTTAAGGAATCGCGAAAAATTATCAAGTAGTTTTATTTATTATCTGCAATCATTTATATTGATTTTATTCCACTAGATTGGATCTCATGACAGAATTCCTTATTTCCCGCATAAAAAGATATTATTCGTGATGGTTTTCAATTTATCCTAGTCTGTATCTTTACGCTACACGTGCCCAAAACTCATTTTATTTTTAGCATTTTCCTGGCAACGAATTGTTTCGTGGTGGTTCTTTGGATTTTGGCCAAACTCCTCCAAAGCCTGTATTGTATGTTAACGCCCGTTTCATTCCAGTATTTCTACGTTTGCTCGTCGGATGTGCTTTAGAATGAAGGAATTACTTTTTAAAGTTGTTGAAGATAATTCGTTCAATGAATTATACCCTCAAAAATACTACTTCTACGAATGGGCTCTGATAAGGCTGCAACATTATTACGATGGTTTGTTAATTCTATTCCTTTTTTTACCAACTACGTAACGAAAACATATTTTATTAAAAAGTACATTATTAAGTTTTCAGTCACAAAACTTTTGAATAATGAAATATTTTATCTACCTACCGTTATCATATAATTTTATAGGTATTACGTACACGTATCCAAATTTAGAGTAACATAAATAACTTGAGCTATTTTTAACATATTAGTTGAATGCGGGTTTTTATTTCACGGCAGTCTCTTTGTCTCATTAATATTGAACTTACGTTGACGTGTACGTAGATAACTTAAAATAAGTGATATTAAGACGCTTATTGAACGAGTGCCAACAAATTCATGATGTTAAGATTTGAATGCAAACAAAGAAAACTTAAAGTAGGAATACAATAATATATGAAAATATCCATAGTTATACTTGAAACAAATATGTGTCGTGGGTTTTTGGTTTTTATTATTTTTAACAATACATTTTTCACGACTAGTAAGTATATCCCTGTAGAATCTATTCACCATCGATCATATCTCAAAAAACGACTTAGTGCATAGGATTATATTATTTTAATTAATTATATACTTACAATAGAAGGTGGTTCATATTTTTTGGCAAGTATCAAATGAGTGTGTCAATGCCACGTTAGCAATGTAAGGGTCGGCCGTTCTTTGTATTTTTGGATTCATATTTTCAGTCTGTTGATTCGTGTCTGGCCGATTCAACGGTCTCGTCTTCTTGTCTCGTATTTGTTTATTTACTAACATGTGTTTGATAGTAGGTCAAAGTTAAAAAGATAAGAAAAATTGAAGAAGTATCAACGGCATTATTAGGTTTGTTACTGATTAAATGAAATGAACTTTAAATGTGTATTTTTGTGCAAGTTCTTTGCAATAAGGAGATAAAGAGCAAACTTTAAGACAAAATATGTCCCAACAGCCTCACCATGCCTTCTTTGATAAACTTATTTAATCGTTAGATTTATTAATTTGTGGTAATGACGTTGTAGTTTAATTTGTAAGTTATTATAATGTGTGGTGTGTAAACTAAAGTGGACTTTTCCGACTTAAATTTCCCGCCCTGTAGGTATGTAAATAAAGCGATCCAAATCAATCTATTCCTATTAAAGTTGATCTATAAAAAATAAGTTCTGTATGTATAACTTTAATTTATTTACTTTTCTTGTAGAAACAAATTACCACGGTTTTCTCAGATTATTTTTTTTCATTAATGCAACAAACTCTACTTTTACTCTAGATGAGTACTAAAATACTTTATTCTTAATCTGATGTAGATCTTTAGTTTTTTGTTATTGTTTAGTATGCATGGTTTTAAAGAGATATGGCGAGCTGATAAAATAAAACAGTTAATAGCCGCGAGGGGCATTGCCATCGTCTGTCAGTGAGGAGTTGTCAGTTTGAAATGAGACACGATTCAGTTCAATTTTCCAGGAATCAAACAGCGAAAGAATTCCTTTAAACACACCAAACCGATTGAAAGAATCATCACAGACATGGAGCAGCTGCCTCAGGCCGAGCCACGCCCCAAGGCTGACCTGCAGAAGGAGCTGGTCTACAATTATCTCCTGAAATACAAGGACGACTTGCCACAAGAAGCTGAACTCTTGCTGAAGACCATCAAAACTAACCTGGCCGCTGCTGTGCTGGCCAGAGAAACCGCCCCGGCAATTGCTATATGGACAGCCAACCTCATCAAGTAATACATATTATCATTATTTTCATATTTTACAAATGAATAAAAAAAAATGATGATTCATTGAATGTCTCGTAATATACATCACTAGAAAGAATACCATGTTATATATTTTTTAAATATTTTTATTTTGAAAAATAAAAATTAAGTACATTTATGGAAATTAAGTAAGTTTATTACCATAAATTATGTTGTGAGTCATCAATAACTTATTTGTAATAAACTAGCACTATATGAAATGCGAATGACTGAGCACATTTTTTTAAACATCACATGACTTCATTTTAAATAACTAATAAATTCACCTTAATGAGTTTTGTTTGTTAATATTATGCCTTTATGGCCTAAATTTTTTAACATATTTGAAGACCATGTACAATCAATATTCAATTTTATTTTTAGGTATATTAAACTATACGGTCTAAGGTTCTCAAAAGAAGATCACATCAATTTTGTAAAATTACTTTTTGAATTAGTGACCATTCCTGATTTGGAACCGACAAAATTACAAAAGTATGCCACTTTGCTGATTTTATTGACTAAGTGAGTTCAAACAATGATGACATTTGTTTTTATAATTTCTATGGTATTATGTAATCTATTTCTGTTTATAGGAAACACCACCTTCTGTCCCCTGAAGATATTGTCATTCCTTGGAGGCCTCTATATGAAATTGGTCAAAAGATATTTTTTAAGTCATCCCCACTCTATCATTATTTATCGTAAGTGTCATCATTTCGTCGAACAGTGAAATAATTTATGTTCTATTGTTTTTAATGACTTGCTTCTTTTAAGTGGTATAAAAAGCAAACTTTGAAACTTGAACTCGATATTTAGATTAATTGTAAAATGTGATTAGATATGATTAAAATGTAAATGATTTTTGTTATCACAATATATTTGTGATGTTAGAGGTTTAATTACTTAAAAAAATTTATATGTAGGAAAAAGCATCATAAGGATGATGATGGTAATGACGATGAGAACTCATTTACGGTGCCACAAATGGTTAAACAGTTAATGGATAAATATGGAATACAAATGCCTAATCAATCCATCAATTACACTGCATTTGAACATCATGAGTAATGATATTACATATTTCAATTTTGGGGTAGCGGTTTTTGTATTTGTTGCTTTTTGGGTGTTATGGCTGTATTGGATATAATTGTATTCTCATGTAATCTCACATGATATTTATTTAAGTTTATGTACTTTTAGGACATTAGAAGGCACATATGACTCCCTCGTTTATTGTTTGAAGGCGTAAGTAAAAACAATATTAGTATTTACTCCAAACACATCTATATTATATGGGTAATTGTCTATTTTAGTTATTTTCCTGTATCTGCAACAAAAGAAATATTGGAAGAATTGTTACCACAATGTAACCCCATATATTGTGGAAATCATGAAGTTATTCAACCTTTACTCTTATTTTTGCCCTACACACCTGCCGTGAAAGATATAAATCAAAATTTTAAACTTTGGCTGGATGATTTTATAGCTGTGTGGAAAACTTGTCCTAATGGCTCTACATGGGAATCGGTAGCTTAATAAATATTAATTTTAAAATATGTCTCAATATTAATTTTTGAATTGTAATGATAGGATCTAATGACGTTGTTGGCATACACAGCCAAGAACAATATTGGATATATAGATTGGGATCCACACATGCCTTTTATGTTTGCAAAGTTTTTACGGTCATTTAATTTTCCTGTATTCTTTAAGAAAAGACAAATTATCAAACATAATAACCTAGGTAATAAATGATTCTATTGAAATTGTCATTGAATTCGGACTAATTATAATTTATTTTAGAGAATTCTACAATGGCTACATGGATAGCAAGTGTGATTGGTGGAGGTAGTTCAGCCCAAAAACACTTGGATGATTTTATGACAGTAATTGTAACTTATCTGCACAATGCTAATTCTGGTAGATGGTCTGGGAAGTTGCGAGATTTTTTGAAAAAATTATCTGTTCAATTTATTTTGAGGTAAATGTAAAATTGAGTTGCATTAACTTAATTGATATAAATACGGAATCATTTTAGGGTTCATCGGGAGCGAACCAGCTACAAAGAGACATGGGAAAAAAAAGTACCTGATTCACATAAACTTACTGATGAAGAAATAGATTCATTTGTTCAATGTCTTCTCAATGTTACACTACAATCTACATTCAGTCACATGGGTGTTGGTGATATTTGTGCAACACTTCAACAATTAGCCGTCCTCAGGCCATCAATGGTTGTTTTACCTACTATAAACAAGATGTATAGTACATTAGATTCATTGACAGAGCCACACAAACTCACATGTGCTCTTCAATGTGTTGTCGCTGTAGTCAGTCCCATGATTAACGGATTTAACAATGGATTTCCAGAGGGTCCCACTCATGTTATTCCATTGCTTTTTTCTTGTTTACCTGGACTGGATCCTAATGATTTTAGAAAAACCCTTCTGTCTCTTAATTTCATATCAGTCGTTTGTACTTTTATACCACTGATAGATTGTAGTGGGGCATCGCAATATTGGCCTGATTTGACAGAGGAAGAGCATATAGTATGTGAAGCGACTGCTCAAATAGAAGACTTTGTTATGCAATTCCTGGATAAAGTTTTTGAACTTGTGGAATCAAGCCAAATGGAAAATACTAGAATGGAACACAAAGATACAAACACGCCTAAGAATAAAGTTGAATCTACCAGTGAAACTGCTTTAACTTCTACTATCACATGTATTTTGATGCAAACATCAACCAGTATTTTTAAAATGGCATTGAAGAAGTTTTTTGCTTTTATCAGTGAAAGAGTACTTGAAATAAATGTTGCCGGTGTGACAGCAGCAGCAATTTGTAAATCTTTTGCTAAGGTGAATTCCACCGAGACACTAAAATTATTCATTCCATATCTCTGTGATTCTATTTTGAGCGCACTCAGTGATAATGATGTATTAAAAGAAGAGAATATAGACAATGATCTGTTATTTAATCTTGTACTACTGTGTCAAATAGTAGAATGCGACGGTCAAGTACTGATCACATATGTGCCTACAATTTTAAATATAGTGGATAAAGCTTTACAATTATATAGTCGTAAAGGATGGAAATTTGCTTGTAAAACACTTCAAAATGTCATATCCTCTCTATCTAATGTCGAGCTAAAAGAGTTTAAGAGTAGTCCGAGAGATTATGATGAAAGTATTGAGACATTTTTGCCTATACGAGAATGGGGCAAGCCTGGAAATATTTGGAATGCTAATCTTAAATGGCACATTCCAAACAATGATGAAATTGAGTGTGTTAAGAATATAATCAACAAATATTTACCAGTAGAACTTAAAAAACTACAATATTATATAAATGATAAACTTAAGCTTAATAGAGATGAGTTAAATAAATCATTGACCTTAGTAAATTCAATGCTTGCTGCTAAACCTTTGTTACCTGTGTGGGAAAATGACATTGTGCAATTGTAAGAATTACATTTTTAAAAGTGATTTTTTAAATGTTTTATATATTGTAATTTATTATATTTTAGAGTTGAGTCTCATGTTGCGCCAGCAGCGTTTTTAGTCAGCGATGGTGTAAAAGGTTCTGTTTATTTAACAGGAGGCAAGTGCATTAGAAGTGCAATATTTTATATAATGGATTCTGTGCAGAAGAAATTATTGAATTCTTGTGAAGACGATACAAGAAGCCTCGAAATTATTATATTGGTATATAATTAATAATAAAATCACTTAGCACTTAACTTTAAGATGTTTTCTATTTTTTTAAATAGATTTGGGAACAGCTAATCATTGATGGCAGTGTAAAAAGTACCCAGTTCGAAAAAATCATGAAGAACTTTGCATATTTGAAGCGTGTACTTGAAAATAAATTTGTTGGAAGACCGGGGCACCCTAGAAGCCTTTTAGCTCAACGAGCAGTGCTTCAGCACCAGTTTAGATGTCAAGTCAATGGTACGCTCTTTACAAAATCTCATGCAAAAATAATGTCAAACTTATTAGTTTTGGCGACGAGCAGATACAGTGCGGTAAGAATTTTTCAAATGACCTTTTATAGATAGAAGGGGCATGAGATTTATCTCCATATATTGAAATGGGTCAAATTACTAATACTAATAGGGATAAATAAGCAATTTATTTTTTTGAGAAATTTTTTATTACACATCTTCCCATATTATGTAAAAAATGTCTGGCATAGAGTCTCTTTTAGTATGAATATGCCACTCCTATCTATATAGGTTTATTGTCTCTAATTCAATCAATGTTTGTATAAACATATTTCATTTATAATTTATAGGTAAGAATTTCAGCTCAAGGTAAATTAACCATAGTGCTGTCCAGGTACCCATATTCATTTTACTCAATTATTCCACAACTGACTGAATGTTTACGTGCTGATTCTGAGACTGAACATGAGAGGTTAAAAGGTGCCTTGTATTGTGTTCTTGGCTCAAAACAGTCACATATTGTGGCTAAACAAGAGTGGAAAGTTGTTTCTGCCCTTTGGCCTGCAATTGTCCATTCTAAACCTAGTGAGAAACCCAGCATCATCAAGTAATATTTTTAATTTTATATTCTACATTATCAATACAATTAATATATATTTTTTAATTTAAAGGTTATTAGAATACATACTACATACCACCATTTCACATTTTCCTACTGTGGCTATTACTGAAAAATGGACAGATTCTTGTGTAGAAAAAGCCAAAGCTTTACTCATGACAGAAGAACTAAATAGCCCGTTATATCAGACATTATTAGCTGAAGGAGAGGGATATTTGAATAAAAGCAATAGTGAAAATATGTCGCTTTATTTGAATTTAATAAATGTGTTGTTGGAGGGAGTGGAATCTACCAAATTGTAAATGTTTTATTATACATAATTATATAATGTTTATATTGTTGTATCTTATATGGTTTGGATGTTATAGGCACTGGCGTCATTCTCTAATGTGCATATCTTTGCTGCCAAGTTTATCTCATGAAGATGTTTCGTTCCCATCAAATGGCATAAGAATAATTTTACATAGTCTCATACATGAAAATATCCATGTACGAAAAGTTGCTTTACGTTTATTATCTTTGGTTCTTAAACAACTAAAAAAGAAACATGTCAAAGTTGAAGTCAATCCTTTCGAAATGGCAGGTGTGAAAGAAGCACCTTCACAACTAACAAATGGTATTTATTTTTTATTGTATGGTCATGAATTCTATATTATATAAAATATGTAATTATAATTTTTTTTAGGGTATCGGCCTGATAATCTTTGGCTTCAATATGATATGAATAAACAATTCACTCAAGAAGAATGGGATAACAAACCTTATATTCATTGTGATCGTATTGGATTCTTTGGTTGGCCGAAACAATTTATGGTCTACAAATATTTTGCCATTTTTTGATTGACATTTAATAATCATAATTACTAAATTCTCATTACTTTTATAGATGTTCTCACCTCCAAAAAATCAACCGATTACTGATTTGAAAAACTTTCAACAGAGTGAAAGAGAAGTGTATGATTTCTTTATGAATGATGTCAATTTATCTAAACTTATTCAATTCCTCTCAATGGAAGAGAAAAAGGGAAAAGACAAATTCAATTCGATTAAATTTTCTGTATTCAAGGTTTTTATTTAGTTAATTTTCATTTTATGAATGTGTCGTAATAAAAACTTTTTTGTTTTAGAAATTGTTTTCTAATTTTGGTGATTTATTCCTTGACAAGTTCATAGGGCATTTGACCACCTTGGTTGCGGATAAAAATGAATCTTGTCAAAGATGTGCAGCTGAAATTATTGCTGGTATTATAAAAGCATCGAAACATTGGACATATTGTCAAGTAGAGAAATTGAAATGTAACTTATTACCTATAATAAGAAGTGCCTTGAAGAATATGACAACTGAAACTGTCAATGATTGGGGTATGAATTAAACACATGTTTATAATTTTGGTTTGAATAGTTTTACTGATGTATGTAATTATTTTAAAGGCACTTGTTTTGCAACTGCTACTCAACATCTTGATTTGACTCGTGTCAATTGGCTTATCCAAGAACTGGAAAAACCCGGTACCGGTGTCGGTTCTGCAAAAGAATGTGGACAGTTGTTTTCTTTACAATCTGCAATTGCTCAACATATATGGAGAGGTGCACTCAACTGTCGCAGATTATTAGACAAGATGAAAGACGAGAGAATGCTTTGGCATCCTTATCAAATTATCAGAGAAAGAATAGCCAGGTAATTTATAAATATTTTCATAACTTCCACAAATCAAATGGTCTAACAAATTCACACAATAGCTTTTTGGTGTACATATTTGAAATGGATTTAATATTGC
Source organism: Agraylea sexmaculata (assembly GCA_022606485.1). Classification (NCBI taxonomy): domain Eukaryota; kingdom Metazoa; phylum Arthropoda; class Insecta; order Trichoptera; family Hydroptilidae; genus Agraylea; species Agraylea sexmaculata. The sequence continues at coordinate 50,818 of JAGTTH010005785.1, read as the reverse complement.
CGAATGGTCAGCCGCCTCCAGGCCCTCATGTATCAGAATTCATGAAGGAGATTGAACCAAAGTTAGAAGTTCTTTTAACTGAAGGTGCCAAAGGAGCTTCGAAAAATGGTGCCAATGGGTTAGTTGAACATGTGCATTATAAATTTATTAAGACATATCATTAATATTTTATTACTACATATTTAGTTTGGGTCGTGGTAGTGAAAAGGTATCTCATGTACTCTCTCAAGGATCTCCAGAATATTTTGCAAATAGAATTAAGAATTTTGTTAAAAATGCAGGCAGTTCATCAGAAAAAAATAAATCAATGATTATTGAACTTATAAGTGAAATGAAAAAAGTTAACTTCTTAGGAGAGGCCGAAGGAAAGGTTTGTTGAACTTTTATGTAATACCTATTATCTTTAATGTAATTTAAATTACTTATGACAATTTGGAATTCATTTCAGTTATTGGAAAGCGAAGCTCTTATGGAACTCAGTTCAGATGTTTTGAATGACAAGGAACTGAGTCCTGTGGCATCATTCAGTGATCTGGAAAATGATTTATTGTTGTTGAAAATGTCCGCTGGTATTAAGGAACTTGAAGCATGTGAAACAGAATATGAGATAAATTTGAATCTTTTCAAAACTGGTATATAATATTTCTTAATGTATATTTATATGAACATTTAAAGTGTATTTAATTTGATTTATATTATAGTTATAAGATGGGTGACTTGTGCTATATCTCGCAGTGCAGTTAGTATGAGACCTTCATATTATACACTGTTTCCCATCGCTTGCATGCTGGCCTCAAAAGATGACGATGAAGAACTCAGTAGACTATGCATCATATATTTAGCAGCGTCATCTCAAGCATTGCACAATGAAGAGAGTTTGAAAGTGGCATTGGAAGTCGTGGAAAAGGTTTGTAATTATAGACATTGAATAAGTGCTTTCATTTTGTTTATTGGGTTAGGTCAATATTTTGAAGTAAATTTTGATTCAGGTTTGTCAGTCACCTTCATGGAGTGCTCGCTTATGCAGTTTGGGTTTCTTACAAGCTTTAGTATTCCAAAACATGCCTTTAATTCATAGTTGGGATACTGACTATAAAGTTAAAAAGATTGTTTTATTATTGATGAGTGATATTAGACCTGAAGTTAGAGAAGAGGCTGGTCAAATTATGGCAGGACTTTTACATTGTGAAACCATCAATAATCCAAATGAGCTTTTGGTATGATTAAATTATAAGCAGTTATTTTATTAGTGTCAATTTTTAATATATATATTTTTTTACATAGGTTCATTTTAAGTCACTTTGTCGAGGAGAGAAATTAAAGAAAGGTCCAGGTGCATCAGAGGCTTTGGTAAAACGGCACTGTGGGGTTTTAGGACTTTGTGCCTTTGTTGCAGCACACCCTTATAGTGTTCCACCGTATTTACCTGAAATATTTTTGTTATTGGGTAGACACTTGAATGACCCACTGCCGATACCCGTAAGCTCAACCTTTTATATTTTGATACTTTCGAGTTGATTTATTTTTTATACAATTACATATTTATTTTTCCAGTCTACTATTCGTAAAACATTGGGTGATTTCAAAAGAACTCATCATGAAGATTGGGAAAATCATCAGCTTAAATTTAGTAAAGAGGAATTATGTGTTCTAAGCGATCTATCGGTTCCACCCTCGTATTATGCCTAAAGTAAATTATTTGCAACTTATTAATATGAATCTCAAATATTTAATTATTTCAAATATATATGAATATCTAATATATTTTATTTAAATATGTATGTACAAGTGATGAATTAGTTCTGGTGTGTTTGCTTCTCTTTTGATATCCATATTCAAGTGAGTGATTATTGTAAATAATTTACAAAAATAAGTATTACATAATTCTTTACATTAAAATTTTGGTTTATGGTAAATGTAATTTTTAAGGGGTTTGTCAAGTGATATAATGGGTAAACCAGTGTGATAAATGCACTTTATAATTTGGTAAATGGTAATTTTATATTGTTAAACATAGTTTTGTTTCGAAAGTGTATTTTTTATTTATAACTAGAGAAATATATTTTGTTATTTAATTATTTTTATTACCATATTTTCACAATTACAAATTGGATATTTTTTTGCAAATATCACCATATACAGTAAACTTTATTAAACAGACAAATTCTACAATCATGATAAAAAGGAATTTAAAATAGGCACACAAATTTATTACATACATTTTTAAAATTGGACTCTCCAATATTGCGATTGTAAGATGCTATTGATTATAAGACGCATCCTGAATATAGGGATACCAAAATAGGAATAAATTTGCGTTTTTAATTGAGAAATTACAGTGTTTGTTCAGATGAATAATTGTATAAATAAATACATAATATTTAATTTGAATCTGTGATCACAATACTTAAACGGTCTTCCTCATGTCAATTGTTCAGATTATTATTTGTTTCTCGATTCATACCCAATAAATACATTTACAGAATATCCAAGTGAAGCTTCAGGACCACATTGATCAGGTGTTACAGTTTTTATATTTTTACCATGTGTAAATAAATTTAATAAAATAAAACTTCTTTTGTTTTTTAATTACTGTTTTATTATATCATTCCTAAGCAAATATTAGTGGGACACTGATTGGACATTTTTTTTAAAACATGAATGTGTACCGCTGTAATAAAAATAAAATTGTCAAGTGTTAGTTTTAATAAAAATAATAATACAGGTTTATTAGATTACCATAGGGTCATGTTTGTATAAACAGCTAATGAATTCAAAGGTAGCCTTCAGATAATCATCGCCTTTAATTTTTAGGCATCCTCTACCTATTTCAAAAGCTGTTTTTTTCATCTCTTTAGGTATCATTGTTAAAATTTTCCAATATTCAAATTCATGATGCTCCTTATCGATCTAATAGGAAATAAATTTGTCAAATTGTTATGTGTGTATGCTTATCTCAAGCAACTTACCAAATCAAACTCTTCGTACACACATAGTAAGAATTTCTGGAAGGAAAAGATTTTTTTATACGTGTATTCATATATGGATTGATTAGAAAAATTACCTTGAACGTTTCATCATCGGGAAGTTTTCCCTTTCTGGATTCATTTAGAATGTCTATTTGAGATAAATATATGTAATTAGTTAGCAATTTTAAATGAAAAAATACTTAAAATCATACTAATATCAAGTCCGGTAGAGTCGACACATTTTTTGGATACCGGTGCAGTAACTTCAACAAATGATGGTGAAGGCCACTGAAATGTTTTAATACTTAATGTTTCTCAATTAATTAATACTTATTAATAAATTATTGGGTACCTCTTCACAATACCCTTGGCTTATTATCACTAAGAAAAATATTGGAAGCAAAATATTTATCCCGCCCATTTGTTTAGTGATCAGTTGACTACGTCTGACTATGATTGAAGGATGTTTACAGTCTTTTTTATACATTTTACTTTAACAAGGTATTTAAAAAGTTTGTTACATACTAATGTTACCTAATGGTAACACAATTTTTAATTAATACAAAAATGCAAGGTAACATAAGAATTATTACATATTAATTTTGTGTTTCAAAAAATTATGTATAAGCGTAAATATTATTTTTTTTTTGCTAATTTTTGAAACGGAGTGTATTGCACATAATAGTTATATGATGATTATACATTCTCCAATACAAGATATGTACTTATTTTGATGACTCTTTGAGATGTTAATGTGTTTTAATTGTAGCGAATTTCACAATTGTAATGCTACCCAAGGTAAAAATAATCAACTGTTTTCTTATATGGTATTGTTCAAACAAATTGAATATTCATTGAAATATTATGTGTTACGAGATTTTCATTGAATTCGCTGCGTTCGGATTTAAGGATATGGGCGGGATGAATATTAAACATGTAGACGTAAAATAAAAGTACTTCACGTCCTCGGTTTATATCGCGTACCTGTATACTCATGTGTCTGGCAAAAGATTGTTTTAGATAAACACGAGTCAAAGCTACTTTTGCTTATTGACTGACAGTTCTTGTTTGATATTCAAATGGGAGACGAACGACTTCGTGTATCAATTTTATATGATTGCCCTCAGGCAACTATTGAATTTGGCATATGTGATATTCGAACGAAACGTATTTATTATACAAAATATTATTATTTCTACCTGTGTTCTCTTATATTATGTTTCAATCGAGGGGCCTTATTTAAATCAAACCTAATGAGTGTTAGTCGGATTGGGTTGGGTGAAATATTATTAGATACCTATATAGAATATCGAGGATTATTTACACGTACCTTAGGAAATTCGAGGATGTGTATTTAATTAAAATATGATGATTTTTTCATGATATGTGAAAAATGTTTTTACGTCTATACGTAAAGGTTTAAATGATGGAACTAGATTTTGAAAAAAAACTTGATATACATTTTTGTGGATTTATTTTTACTCAAATATTTGGTCTCTTTTTTATTATGATTAAGAGAAAACAGTCGTCTGGAATACCAGAGAACCTACATCTATAATGGAGCTTTTTTGAGAGGGTTTTTTTAGATACAAAAACGTGTTAATTGTCTATCGATGATCTTAACTATTACTAGTTACACAGGTCACCGACAGAGCGGCTCTGCCCGACTTAATAATCGCCTCAGTATTAACTTTATAATAATCCAGGAAATCAGAGTAAACCTGGATCAAGAGGATGAATCGGGATTTTATTAATATTATTCCCGATCTCCCAGTCGTAATAATCGATCAAATCAATTTTTAAAAAATGCTTGAGCGGAATTTGAACTCATGACTACAGTAGCCACGCGTCTTATTTCCTGAGCTATTACGCTGGTGATCAATAAATATTTATAGATATGCATATTTTTAAGGTTCAACCAATAAGTCGGATGAGCTCGAACACCGATGCTATTCCCATGCATTTATATGGACCTGAGACTGGTTATAGAGAAGATAAGTAATGGGAGTGGTCAGGGTAGAAGTGGAGGAGACTTCCTGAGGAAGTGCTGCATTTAGATTTGGTCAATCCTGAATAAACTGCGGAAGCTTACTCGATTTCCCGTGCATCCAGCGGATATTATGGCGCCATTCGATAGTTTCCTGCTTTGCTCCCCATATGTCCCTTTATTATCATTAAAACTAACCCCATTATCCACTATAGAATACGCATTTATACTACTATAAGGCTTGCATCAATATATAAAACATGACACGAGAACATATCAAACAAAACTACCAACAGTATCCAAAAATAAATACCTACATATGTAATTTCGCATTGGATAGTATGGTTTTTCCACTCCTGTATCTGTTTTTCGGTTAATACTAAAAGTGGACACGAAAACAAAACAACGCGGATGGGATATTGGGGGCTCGATCAGATTAATGGTATATTATTTAAGGTAAATGGGGTAAACTGCTTTAAGATTGTGAATAAACTTGCATAAAGTAATCCCAGGCATACGTCACGGTAAATACGATAGTAGAGTTACTTAGCCACAATTATGATCGTTTTTTTTTAAATTATTTTATTTATCAAAAACAAACAGGTTCCAGGAAGTATCGGGAAGCCTATAGTTTTATAAATATAGTTTGAAATAGCAGTAAAATAAAAACAAAAGAAAATTGTAGATAGTGAGCATAGAAAATAAATAAGAAGACATGATATGAAGATAAAATGATACACGAGAACAAGGAATAACAATTAAGTTTATATAAAATATTGGCTGCCTCGGATTATAAAGGAAGAGAAGAGGTTATAAAGGTCGAGAGGTTTTTGTTGGTTAATTTATTATTATTAATTAATTAACAAAAAACCAATCAAAAGTACAGCAAAGCAACTCTATTACCGTCTTTACGGTGTACGTTTACGGCGACGCTTAATACCACCTATAGATATAAACATAAGATATCGCATGAGTGGCTAAATACGTGGTTTGTTCAAGTGGATCAAGTGGCCAAAATCATCAGTTACCTGGCAAACATTATACTGTAAACATCTCTCTTCATATCTTCAGTTATATTTCACAGTAAAATGGGTAAATGCATTGTTACTACATGTCATATGGACTCAAACATACACTCAAATACATCTAGGCTCAGTTTTTACCAAAGACTACTTCTTTAGGATGTTTAAAATATTATTCCGTTTTAACCGCCACGAATATTGTCACAATCACTCTCAGTGATGACTAGAAACGTGTTGAGTGAGGGAGACACACCTATACCTTTATCGAATAGGAGAGAAGATTGCAATAATACACGGAATACACAAAATTGACATCACTTCATTATATGCAATGTGATATCTTATGTTTATATCTATGATACCACCGTACCTAATAATATGTAATGAAGAGTGACAAGCAACACGTAACAAATAATTTTTAAAGCATTTTTATAAATTGCTACAGATGAAATATTTAATTAAAGCGGTGGTATTTCCCGTAGAGTGTATTGGATTATGCAAAGTGTATGCTCGGAAATATCCAGAAGTGATTTTATTTGCAAATGGTCCACGAGGCAAAACAAATTACGTATTGTAGTGGCGTGTTTCTCTTATTTGTGGTGGTGGGCAAGGCTTTTCAGGTGTTTCAGCCAGGGAGGGATGCATTATTGCGAGAGAGTGTCCATTAAAGGTTTTCGGTGGAAGGGTGGGCAGTCGTCGCCGATGGTCACATTCAAATACATACTTATTTTGTCTCAACACAATAGACACTCTACTACTCTCTGGGACTCCATCTCCATCCCCTGCACACATCACTGACCACATTTTATATTAAAAGCTTTCCACTACAACAGCCATACTCCCCCTTCGATTAGAATGCATGATTACTCTTCTGACGATTGACGATTAAAACTAATTAGTATATATTGATTTTCGGTGAGGTTAATTATTAAAAGTACATATACGTAACATCACTATTATATTATTATAGTAGAGCAAATCGACTGAGATATGTCTAGAGTCACAGATTTAGCATGAAAAAATGGCAAAATCATTAAATCACATATGCTATACAGTCGAGTTATCCCGATTTAAATATTGTTATAAACGCATTTTGGTATTGGCAATTATTAATTTGTTTAAAAAATAATGAGATTCATTTCTGTTATATTAAAAAATAAAATCCGTAGACTACAAACCAAGTACCAAATTATTTGATTATTTATTTACTTTTTTTCTCTTTAAAATAATAAGCCCGAATATGATTGACAAGGCAGACATATAAATAGCATTGAAAAATAAATATAAAAATACAAAATTAGCGTAATGGCTCAGGGGATAAGACGCGTGGCTACAAATACTCATGGATTCAAATCCCGCTTAAGTTAATTTTTTTTAAATTGATTTGTGTTATTACGACTGGAAGATTGGCAATATAATTAATAAAATCCCGATCAATTGTCTTGATCCAGTTTTACTCTTCATTCCTGGATTATTAGGCAAATACTGGGGCGATTAAGTCGGACAGAGCCGCTCTGTCGGTGATCTGTGTAACTAGTAATAGTTAAGATCGGCGACAAACAATTAACACGCTGTAGTGTCTAAAAATACCCTATCAAAAAAGCTCTATTTGAGATGTAGGTTCTCTAGTATTCCAGAGAACTGTTTTTTCTTATTTAATTTAATAGAAAATGACAACAAAAAAATACAGTAAGATAACGCATACAAGAAATACTCGATTCACTGTAAAAAATATTCACACATTAGAACAGTAAAATAATGAAAGTCTTGTCCAGTTATATTTTAAACCACATCCTTATTAATAAATTAATTTTTCAACCAATTATGGATACCATTTATTTGGTTAAATAAAATGCCATATTCAAAATATCCAAAAGCATTTTTAACACAAATTTTAATAAATAGGTTTTTTTAATTCTTCCCCGTAATTATTTAAATTTAATAATTGATTGTTAAGTAAGGGACTAATTATTGTCCGTCATGAAAATTGTTAGCTATTAATCTGCTTAACTTTTTTTATCTCATTCCTATTCTAACACATTAATTTGTTTTTTTTTTTTTAACACGGTGATAGAAAATTCAGCGCGTATTACACAATATAAAATCAAGTAACGTGTAAGTAAGTGGAAGACCTCTACAAACTCAAATAATAAATTGTTGCAAACGAGTCGACTTCCACCCTTCTTTAGTCGTATTTACCTATTTTGTTTGAGTTTGTGTATTTGTGGGAATAGAGATGGAGTGAAAGCGTCTGCGTTAAAAGAGGATGGATTGTGGTAATTGAAAAAGTGAGATGGCGTCTTCTACGGAATTGGATATTATTGCAAAGAACCACTGAATACTGTGACGCAGCACTTTGTTTCTACAATAATATCCAGCTTCTGACACTTAAACTCATATATTTATCTATAAGTTATGAGTAATCACACTGTTTGAAGGGAAATGTCATCCGCGATCATGAATTATCGCCGTAATGTGGACATCAGCTTAGTTTATTAAGTTATGTGGGTACACACACAGGACTTTTGATTTCGATAAATATAAAATTGAATTTTTATATATTCAAATATAACACATGGATGGGTTATCGTTTTGCGAGTTTATAAGATTAAATTTCGGAGCAGATCGGCTGGCTTGGTTGGATCAGAATTGTATGGGCATAGTACGTGTGGTACGTGTTTTGAAAAATCAAAGACACTTGCTGTGATAATATGAACATTTCGATGAATTTTCGTACAAGTAAAATAGAAATGGCACTGTGAAAAGAGACCTTAGTAATCCCAATGCTGACAGGCGTAAAATGGATGGTCTAAGTCTGCCGACGGGCCTAAGGCTAATTAATTGATTACTGCATTTTACTACTTTTTCTCCTGTTAATCAATTAATTACTCATGAAACTTTTAATATATGTATTTTTTATAAATACATTTTATTTTTAAATATTTCATGAAGAATAGAATTAGTATGTGTAAAATGTTATTTGTATTAGAAAAGAGAGGTAGATTACTCACACAAAAGATCTAAAAAAGAGTTTACCAAAGGAAGTCTTTCACATATAACAAAGGTTATCGACATTGCAGTTTCTAGAATAATGGTTCATTAAAAAGACATTCGCTGAATGAAAATCCATGATTGCGTGTTCAATACATAACTAAGGAACACATATATGTACAAGAATTTATTAAATAGAGAAAATTTTCAACTAAAAACTCAATAAATAGTAAATGCTGTGCCAAAAATAAATTTTAATATCGATGGTCAAAATCATAAAGGGGTCCAAGTTTTGTCGGTTTGGGGTTAGTGTGCGTTATATAGATTTATATCATTATAAATATACTTAAGAATAATAATTAAAAAAACTAGTGAATGATATTTTTGATAAATTTTCTCAGTTTCTTAAAATGTAGGATTCAAATATATCATATATGTATTTCTTATTTAAAATAAATATAGAAAATGGATTTGAACCACTGAGAATATGTATATTATATAAAATTTAAATATGCAAAAAATGTTTTTAAACATAATTTGTAATGACAAGCCGCTGTCATTCCATATTCATTTGAATAAAAAATAATATGTTGCCTTTAGAATAACCAAAACATTTTTTTTAAATATTTTTTTTATAGTCTATCCTATATTGAAGAGTTAAAAACTTCATACCACTATTTTGTGACCTACATAATAATTTTTCATAGATTACAATAATATTAGTTAATTCATGTGTAATCTTTTTATAAAACAAATACATACACGCACATTAATTATGACAGTTTATGGAGAGGAGTTTCCTGATTGGTATTTGATGTATATTTTAATATTATTTAAAATATTAATCACATCTTATAACATTTATGCCAATTTTAGTATATAAACGATATTAAACGATAGTATAAGTGTAATATTTGGTGGTATGTGCAAGGGTTGAAGTTTAAAGTGCTGATTAGACAGACACCCGCATGTTTGTACGATGTCTTCTTCGATCCCCCAGGAAAGGGTTTGAAGCCCAAGTCTCTACAACTTTATTCCCCTGAATCAATTTTGCCTCATTAGCCAGACGAGTTAACGGAAACATGTCATTTGGCAAAACAACCTTCCCGAAACCTCCACGAGGAATCCATTAGTCGATCATCACTATAAACATTGCCACTCCTACACATATTATCAGAATTAAATACTACTTAATTTGATTTTAAATAAATGCAAACAGTATTAATGTGGTTTAAATTATTAAATTAATGCCTGTTCATTTTATTATTGTTAATGGGCATAGATTTATTTAGAGGGTTATTTAAATAATTTATTTTGAATAAAAGAAACACATTTTTTAACAAAATGTTATAGGGAATTCCACATGTAAAAAGTACATATTTTTTATAAAACTTTATTATTAGGTATTAGGTACCACACATTTAAAAAAAAGATACTTTAAATTGTTTGACTTTGGAACTGAACATACTTTTTCAGTCAGTAACTGATTATAATATATTTATTTAACCAAGGGGCTTTTTAAGAAGGTTTTTATTAGACATAACAAAGTGTTCATTCAATCAATTATTTTATTTACTATTAGTTACACAAGTCATTGAAAGAGCGGCTCTTCATGGATAATTGCTTTAGTACTTACCTTACAATCCAGGTAATCAGATTTAAACTGGATCAAGACGATCGATCGGGATTTTATTAATCTAATTCCCGATCTCCCAGTTGTACTAACTGATTCATTTTTTTTGGCTTGAGCGGGATTTGAACCCATTTGTAGCCAGTTGCCTTGTAAATTATCAATTCCACAGTCAGATGATTATATGTTTCGATGAGTTTTGAATGTTTATTGGATTAATGTCACAAAGATATCATTTAGTTGGTTTCTTTGTAGTGGAAGAAAATGTTTGATCCTTGTGTAGTGAGGACATCATTCGTCTCACGGGAAATCAACTTCTGGAATAGGTCAAGCTTCTTTGGTATTGGTATGCTGGAAAATGCTGACCAGCAAAAGTCCACCACTATCCTCATTCTCACCCTCACCTTCACCCTCACCCTCTTTGACTAATTATCCAAGGCCGGAGCTGTTCGAATCTGTTTGTTTATTCAAACTTGGGCAGGCTTCAAAGATTCTGTGGCTTTCGAGCCAACTCGGCATTTTTTGCTCAACGTGGATTTATTCGCGCGATGTTAATTTAGCGTAAATATTACGTTCTACAAAATTCTGCCATTATACGCTGATTTATCGTGGCGTGACCTTTAATTGAAAATGTTTCTAACATTGAAAAATCTGTTTTATAAAAAAAAATAATAATATGTATTTTGAAGAATGTATGGAAGAAATCACCACAAATATTTTGGTATGTTCTCTCCAAGAATATATTATTATACATTTTTAATATAATATTATGCATACATTTCTGATCTGAGAATTCAATTTTAATATTAATATAGTCACAACATTATATTATATATTTAAATATTTCTGTTAATAGTAAAATATTAAAAATAAATTATTTTTTCTTATCTATATAAATTTTATATTATTATTATAAATACTGGGGAACCTAGGTAAATAGTAATAATACATATTATTTAATTATTATAGTGTATTACACTGAATTGTTTTTAAAAAAGAACAACTTTGATAGGAAAGACAAATATCATTGAAAATGTAGTTATTCCTTCACTAGTGTACTCAAATAATAATAAGTTTGAATGTTTTTTTTTATCAATTAAAAATAAATCTCGCTTGCTGAAAATCATGGTGACAACAAAACTATCCCAGTTTTATTGGGATAATCCAGTTATGGAGTTATCTGTAGTTGGATGTGAAAGCAGAATTGTGAAGACAGATATTGAAATCGAGGGTTGTAAAACCACGAGTACATGTTTTGAAAACAGAGCACAATAAAGTAGTGTCGGTGGCATGTTGGGTAAGGCAAGTGTTCCACGTAGTCGGTGACAGGTTGATGACCCGCAGACGTGTTCCCACATGTGAGGTGAATGGTACAACATATAAGTATACCTGTATAATATGAAAGAAGAGAGATGTGATGATTGATAAGCAAGACTTATATTAGCAGAGCATTCAGACTAGGATCCTTCATGTCCGCCACTGTTCCTCTGTGACTCTGGGACCAATTGAAAGCCACCCGTAGATAAGCTTGCAAAACAGAAGCCGACCCGACGGCTAAGGGAAATGAGAAAAACTTCCATTTTAAAAGTTTTCCTCCTGGTGAGATGCCCCATATTATTGATCAATGGGATCACATGTTCAATGGGAAAACGCACTTACGGTTTCAATTAAAAACTCACTAACACTAACTACACCCAACATTAACAGCCGTATTCAATAAAATGCAAACATTATAGCTGTCACTCTTACTTGATTAAATCACCTGTCAAATTTGCAAATTCCTGCTGTCACATTCAGTCTGATAGTTGGATTACTTGGTTTAGACAGCTGAAATAATGGAATATGACAGTGCCAGCTGTCAAAACCAAGTAACCTAGCTGTCAGACTGACAATGATACCTGGAATTCACTACTTTGACAGATGATTTAATCAAGTAAGAGTGACAGCTATCATGTATGTATTTTACTGAAAACGACTGTAAGATATATAGCAAATACATAGGTATAGTAATACATCATATATAACTAAATTTATATAATGTATTTAAAATTTTGAATTAATATATTTTAATCAACGAGTTTTTTTGAAGATTTGCACAAATGCCTTTAATTGAATATAAAATATTTTAAAGGCTCTTTTCTCATGCTGACACGACCATAAACAAATTATTTTTCCTTTTACAAAAAATAATTAATTAATGATGGCTTGAGAATTTTTGGATATGCTGTAAGTATCGTACGGTAATACTGTTCACTTGGTTTGCGCAGTTCAATAAACTATATTACCTATTTTTTTTACAGGAAAAAATAATTTAGACCGTTTTAAACTATTTTTGTGGCCATATTGGTATTAAATGAAAGTCATGTTATATGAGATGTTTTATTTCATATAATCACTTAATTAATTCATACAAAAAATTTTTTAGTATGAATTAATTAAGTGATTTCATAAATATTTAATCCTACTGATCAAAAATAAAAATTGTCGTTTCTTTAGTGACACCCAAAGTCTCTATTTTTAAATTTTTCATTAGCACTTTATAATATTTTTGTTTTACTCTACTTCCCCTTAAAATTATCTCACTGCTAAAAAGTCTATCCTGTATATTAAAAGAGTATATTTAAAAGGCAGGATTGACAAGGTCTACGAATATATGAGGAGACAATAATTGATGTAATGGATAAAAAAATAAAGTTACAGGTCACAATACAAATGAAATCAAGTATCTATTCGCGGATGAAAATCTATGTTGGATAAGGGATTAAATTTTATTTAATATTTAGAGGTGAAATTATGAAAAATGTCCACAATCAAAAGATTCAAGGCGCAAGTCGAAGAACGCAGTTTTGAATGGCGAATATTGAGTAATGACTAAGAGTTAGTTTTCAGGCGCCAGGCTATGACTCCAAGTCTATGGTGTTATCAGTACGCTCCATTTAGCAGTGAGGCTGATGCAGTAACCATAGACAACAATGCAACTACCCTCATAACCAAAACCACATATCTTGCTCTTTCCTCATTCAATATCAATTTTATAATATTACTCTTTATTATAATAATTTGCACATAGTCATTAAAAGGATATGCTATTATGGTGAAGTATTTTAAATAAATATAATTAATAGCGTAATAAATAGCTCAGGAGATAAGGCTACAAATACTGTGGTCATGGGTTCAAATCCCATGAAAGAGAAAAAAAGTTCGGTTATTACGACTGGGAGATCGGTAATAAAATTGATAAAATTCCAATCGATCGGCTTGATCCAGGTTTACTATGATTTCCTGGATTGCAATGTAAATACTAGCGATTATTAAGTCGGTAACTTGTGTAATTTGTGATAGTTAAGATCACTGACAGAGAAGGAATTTAAACGTTGTTGTTTCTACAAAACCAACTTTGTAAAAACCCTCTCAAAGGCCCTTCGGGGTGTTTATGTATATGTAAATAAATAATTATACTTTGATTTTAACTGATTATGAGATGCTGAAAAATGAAGGGTGAACTCTATACTAGATTATTTTGAATAACATAACTTTGAAGATTGAACTAAGCGAGTATTACTTCATATATTTTTATATAACAATAGAGGAAAAAGTCTAAATGTCAAATGCGTCCTGTGATTTGCCAACGCAATTATATTATTTAAGTAGACATATGTACAAAAAATGGTAAAATATTCACACTGCTATTGATTGAATTGTTCAAAGCTGTTTTCTATCAATATGGTTGTGAAGATATCAAGTCAGTGTATTTAATTGAGTGCGAACATATCACCCTGGTTACGTCACGTAGTTATTATGGACACGTTTCAAATTAAGTCTCTTGAATGAAGACCTTCCAAAAATGGTTGAGCTGTGAAGAAAGGTAGTCTGGTCATTGGGAGATGGGGGAGGTGGGTTACTCGTTAGTCAGGATTCGAGTCCCAGTGCGGGGAAAAAAAACTCACGTTATCTGTCGTTTGCCGACGACAGAAGTTGCTTCAATTTTCCACCTGATTCTCTGCAAATATTGACGTCCTCATCAATCACGCAACGTATGAATCTGCCACGACAGACACCTACCAGATGAAACAGGGCTCCTACTCCATCTTAAATCATGTGTGTGTGTTATATTTACAATAATCACCATATTTTGCTTCTAAACAACCAATGAATATAAATTGAGCTTTATAAAAAATAAACAGAAATCTATACCGTTCAATACGCAATAGAATTAAATGCGAGGGAAAATATTACTAGTTGAGAAAATGCATTACATATTGATATTTTTTATACATACTACTCACCATATGACTATTTTAAAATATACTGATAACACAGAGTAAATGATGGAATTTAAATGAAAAAGAGAAAATACACATTAATTGTATCTTAAAATATTTTAATGGAAGCATTAGAAAATTGAGAGGAATTTATTGACACATTTATTATGAGTCTAAATCTGTTTAATTTTTCAAAATTTCGTCGATAAATGTCTCTTACATATTATATTATTATTTGAGTCAAGTATTCACTACATAATTATAAATATTGTTGATAACTTCGAAAAATAATATATTGTGGAGGATACATTAAATAAATCTCTTTAAATGATGATAATATTATATGTATAACATATTTGGTACAATCTCTGTGAATGTAACATAATATCCCGTAATAACATGTTACAATAATAAAAGTCAGATTATATGGGTTATTTTAATATATTTACCAAATATTTTTATTTATTATTTTTTCAGATGTTTACAGATTTTCATCATGTAAGGCACGAACTCATTTTATATGACACCTGTCTAGTAAGAGATCATTGATGTTTCACAATCACCATACAGGTGTTTCCGATTGTATAGAAGAAAACTTGTTTGACATGTCGGTGTCAAAATATTCTGATATAGTAGATCTTTACATGTTTACATTGTGAATTCAGTAAATAAAATACACAACTTAATACTACACATTGTCGCTAAATAAAATAAATGTTGTTTTTATCGTATATTTAGTGATCGACGTAGAAGTTAATTATTCTATCGTTGATGAAGTCCATAAAGTGAGGGAATGGTGGTAAAAATTAGTTAGGGTTAAGTCGTTACATTAACTCGCAAGACTATTCGATTCTTGGACAAACGACGTTTGTTTTGCCGTTAAGTCCGTCGATAAACCACATTTACAACTTCATTTATCCCTAACTTTACCTGCGGTTTGTTTGAGAATAATATAATTTTTATGGTCGATAAGTTGGCAGTGACGTTATAAAACCCCAACCGTTATCCGATGACGTACGATTTTTTTGAATAAACTTTATTGGGGCGGAAATGTAACGGTTAAAGTTGAGCTCGAATCCTGTGAATGATAGATGCGTTGCTGGATTCTGAACGAGGCTTTTTTAACACCCCTTTTAAAGCTTGATCGCCCTGTTAGAACAACCTGAAAATAAAAAGGAATATTTAAAAATATATTCTAACATTACTCTTTTGAACGTGAAAGACAGGGTATGATTTTTTTGTGAATAATATTTCATCCGCATAAAACCAAAATAATTTATCATTTCGCAGAGTCTTGCAAATGGTTTTTTTAATCATTGTCTTATATTTTTGCAAATGCAATAATATAAGACAATACGACAATGAAAGAATATAAGACAATCGTAAATACGATTATATTTTTATTATTGATTTATATAATTATACCAATCGATTTATTTGTACAGTGGAACCTCCATACACTCAATTCCTCGATATAACCTTGAGATTCGATATACAGGGTGGACTTAAGAAACTGAGAATATTTTTGGGGGTGGTTGGGTATCCCAAGAATAAGAGAAAAAATAAAAAAAATAATTAAAATATTAATCGTGCTTTTGGAATCTGCGAAGTACTCAGTAGTGTCGCTTGTGTATTTTTTTCGCTTGTATTTGCGATACCCTAACACCCCTTAAAATATTTTCAAAGTCTACCCTGTATCGAGGTAGCACTGTAATTATTTAAAATACCGACTTGTAGGGATGTTTTTAAAATGAAAATGGTAAATATGCTTTCAAGTTAATATCATATTTGGGTAAGTTCCGTGAAGCATGTACATACATACATATATGGATGGCCATCGGGTTGACAAAAGCTCCTGAGTAATTTGTGCCGGACATAGAAGAGGAGCTTTTAAAGCTACTATGGCTAAACTTTCCCAAATAGCCTCGTAATCAAATCGAGAGCTTTCACAAACACAACGCATACTCTTATCTAGTTTTTTTTCTGCGAGCTGTGAGAGTGGCAGGAGAACGACCGCAAATTGAATTTGCGACGCCGCGAAAAACAGAACAGAGCGGAAAGTTTTAAGCTTGTTTCAGGTGCAGGCCAAAGTTAAGGTGGCTTGGAGTATTGGGAGGCTCTCAGGGTGAACCAGCCCTTCGTTACGCCCCATTAGTAGTGTAAAAAGATCACCCCCGGCGATACGTCACGCGACACGCCCTTACAATACAAGTGATCGTCATTCATAACCAACTCATCATACAATAAGTGCTTATTCAGTCACGCACTCCAACCGTAATAATTATACGTTGCTATTATTTAAAAGCTTTATTATCGACCAAGGTGAGATGCCTTTGCAATAAGGGGTTGCAAATATATATATTACTTTACGTATTTGGCAAAAATTAAAATTCACCAGTAAAATACATTCTCAATGGTAATGCAGACTCATTGAAACATATAATGATTACGTTATGATACTCGCGTGATTGAATCATGAAAATATACTTTCACCATTGAAAATATATTCTCACTGATAATACATATTCACTGAAACATACTATGTACATACATAGATTATTTTTACAATATAAGTAAATAGAATTTTGAAACACATTACTTTTTAAATATTTTAACATGGAGTTCAATATACCATGACGCTTTCCCTATTGACGAGATTGAGAATATAGTAGAGGTGGTTTCCCAGGCCACCTCACAGTAATGAGTCCTTCAGATCTAGTAGATTTACCAAGTGAGACCAGACCAGTGGAAATTTTTGCAGCCATGGATCGAATTCGAGAGTCCCACTCACGAATTTACTTTACGGCTATATCAAACTATAAAATACATATATGTTTTTAACAATTCTTTTATTTAAAAAATATAGTTATTAATTTTTGTATAAATTGTAAAATTATAAAATCAACTAAAATTAGTTGATTTTATAATTTTAATTTACTAATTTTAATTTACTAATTTAATTTCCCTTGTAAATACAAGGGAAATTAAATTAGTACAAACAAATAAATCCGTTTGATTTTGTAAGATTTTTAAAAGACTTACTTTACAATCGTTCTCAGTGTCATTATTATTTCCACCATGGCAAATATTGAATGAATAGTATAAAATAGTAAAAATGTGTGAGTATAATGGTGATGATTGGCGATGTATGGATGATATGTGGTATTCTCCAGTGTAGCTATTTATTATATTTTGTCACAGTGATGCCATGAAATATGATATTAGGTACATCTTAAGATGAAAAGAGTTGACACATTATTATTTGAAAATAAGAATAATACCTATGTATTCAAGACTGACAACTTGCAGCTGACCACTCTCACAGATAATAAAAATGTTAAGAAAATATATTATATATCCCTTATGGAAGTCTCCATACTAATAAGAATGATCCTAATTATTAATCAATTGTATTGAGACAGTTTTACAGTAAATATAAAATGTGTAAACTAGTGTTTATACTGAGAAATAATAGCTTATCGATAGAAAACTTTTAGAATCTTGTATTTACAAAATGCTCAGCTTTTTAGATTGCGAAAATGCAAAAGAGTGGCACAGATTTGAAGTGAACACATTTGTATTCAACAAGACGACACTGTGCCAACAATCGCATTTTACCCGCAATCATGGAATTATTCCTCTCGAAACAGATTTCACCAAATACCACCGGCCAATGCACCTTTTCTGCAAATTACAGACACATTCTACTTTGACAAAGCAACACGAGATTAGATTTCCTGCTGCCATCTACGGGAAATTTGAGTAGATTGCCTATTTTAGGTCAGCTCTTTGGCTTAGAAGAGCTACGATTTAATTAACTAAACACATACATACATTTAAATATTTAACGAATGAATTAAATAGCATGACTTTTAAGACATATTTCCACAATATCTATTAATAGAAACTGATATACTTAATTAATATTGAAAATTGCAACGATCTGAAGTTAAGTTTGGGATTCCTACATACACCGTAAATACGGTAATAGAGTTGCTTTACTGTACTTTGGATCGATTTTTTGTTAATTAGTGCCTCGCCCGAGGCTCATATGAGGTATTAACTAACAAAAAACCGCTATTGTAGCTAAGTAACTCTGCTATATTTTACGGTGATGTATGACTGGGAATCCATTATTTTAGCCACTAAATATGTAAGACATTATATATTTGATATAATATAGGGTAAATGTACCAGTAGTGAGTCATTTCAAATTTAAGTGTTTTGGAATAGTGATCAAAATGAAATAATAAAATTTTTACCGACAAACTACACGTGGATATAAATAGTTGATAGAACTTTAACTAAAGAAGATTGTTTAACGGTTTCTTGAGAAAATTCATTGACAAAAACCTAACGAAAGTATTTTGCGCGTGTATTTGTGAAGCCATTTTTAATATTTTGTAAAAATTTAATTACTATTCCAATAAGCCTAATTTATTTTATTTTACCTTAATTATTTGCATAGGCGTGAGCTTATATATTATATAGAGATGCTAATAATACTTGTAAAGACGTCAAAACCAAAGCAGATACAGATGAGGCGAAGCATACATGCAGGCAATAAAGGTTTCTTGTGTCAGCCGCTTGGGGCGCTGCTTCTACCGCCTCGCCAATTCAAATTATATTGCGTATACATGTGTTCGTGACCGACCATATTCGAATGTACGACGTAATATTGCATGGCGCTTCTATAGATAAAAGTGCATTGGGCGTAACCCTTTAATTTAAGGTAGAATTATCTAATTATATTATATATTTTTAAAGTAGAGCAAGTTTGCGATATGATTTTATACAGAAGCGATTCCCATTGTAGTGTCTCGTCACACAATCCCCATAGGACCGGTGTGAAAAATACGCGTTTGGTATTGGCAAGAATATTCGATTATGGGGGCGTGTAAGTGATGGTATGGCACAGGTAGATGTTGTATCTACTAGTTACTAGCTACTAGTTAAGACTAGGGGCTATAGGGCGTGGGCTAAGTGAATTCCAAATAGAGGTGCCTGATCTCCTAATTGCATTGTAGCGTACCGCCTTATTTAATTACCACGCCGAAAACTTAAAACGTGGCAACACCACACCCCAACACCTGTCAACCCTACACAACTGCTCGATTTATCACCATTTCATACTGTCAAACATCCTCATATCAAAGGGGAATCTCCGTTGACTGCATTCACTTTAAGAGAGAACGTAGGTTAGTGCCTATTTTATAGTTCACACTGTGGTATCATATTTTAGACATACCTATTTTACATACCATTATGGCAAATTGGGTCTCCATACGGTTGTGGTGTACATTTAATATTTCCACCCTATGTAAAACTATATTCACCTATTTGACTTCAAACAATCAGAATGCGTATACACCCGATATTAAAAGACCGGATAAGTAAAACAATATCAAGATGGCGGACCATCCAGATGAGCTTGATAGAGGCAACACTAATTACTCCACTCAGACTCGCCTGCTTGGTCTGCCATCTTGGTATTTATACATCCAGTTGTCTGGCATTATTATCGGTGGTAACGATACACCACAAATGCGAAACAGGCTGTTAAAATATTTTTAGCAATAATAACATTAAATTATTTTAAATAAATCGCTCTCAATTCTAGTGCAAATGTTAAAAAGCGCGTCCAATAAAGCCTACATATTTTATTTAATACATAAAATACATAAATCGTTGTTATTTAATAAATATTGCGGGAGCTTACAGTACGCCAAAATTGTGTATAATTCTCTAATTCTACCTCAAAATTAATTTTAAATAAAAAAATCTACATACAATCTATAGAGTTGACATCTACTCTAATATAAAATTTGTTTAGAAGTGATTTTTTTTACAGATTATTAATAATTTTTACCTGTATTTAAGAGTACCTGCGTTTAAGCGTTAAAATAGCCAATTACTTACAAGGATAGAAAAATAATTTTATTGATTAACTTTCGACAAATACATAAGATTGAGTGTTTAATAATAAAGTGATAGACTGATTACTTGAACATGTTTTTAATAAAAGTCGAATTGAAGATCTGCGGGTAAAATTCAAAATGTTACGTGATCGCCATAGTGATTTGCAGCAGACTCCTTAGAGGAGGGTCGCAGTATTCATAAAAGGGCACCAAAGTTTTAGGCCGACGAAAGATTCAAAAAATACGAGAATACATGAAAAAAAGGAAAAAGTTTTTCGTCAGTAACGATTGGACGCGGAACTTTGACCTCATTCCGAATGCCGTACGAATCAAAAGGATAACTTTGCTGTATCGATAGCTGAAAGCCAAAAGCCTACATTGAAAATCACAACTCTTAGAACAGAAAAAAAGAATTAAAATCATCTCAAAAGATTGGCCCGACTCCGAATCGTATTATGATCTTTTCCGTCGTCTATCACGTCATGACTTTGAATTCGGATTGAGCTTCCTTGTACTGAAAATATTTCTATTTTATGGACCCACTTACCCAGTTTTAATATATTCAGAGTACATTTTCTTGAAAAATATAGCTGTTGATGTTTACACCTTGAAATTTTATTAAATCATTTTTTTTTAGTAATTTCTATTAATAAGAAAAGGTACTCTGCATATATTAAAACCGGAGAAGTGGGCTAAAAATCAACCCACACACAAAAAAATACATACTAATAATATTATAAAAAATATGTTTATACGAAGGTTGCAAAGCTTTTGTAAAGTAGCAATTAATATACTTATAACTTAATTTCAGACATATACTGTACATAAAAAATATAATACCAGCGTAATGATTTATGGGTTCAAATCGTGCTAAAGTCCAAAGAGAATGATTTGATTGGTTATTGCGACTGGAAAATTGGGATTAATATTAATAAAATCCCGATCGATCGTCTTGATCCACGCTTACTCTGATTTCCTGGATTGTAAGGTAAATACTGAGGCAGAGCCGCTAAGAGTATCTTTAGACAATTAAAACGTTGTGTCTAAAAGACAAAATTTGTAAAAACCTTCTCAAAAAAGCCCCTTAGGTCTTATATAAAAATAAATAAATATAAATATGTATTTTTTGTGCTAGTGACAAAAAATCATTTATTTTTTTAATGTTGGGATTTAAATTCGTTGACATACATACACTCAGTAAGAAACCAATATTCATTATTTGTAGATTATGAAGTGATATAACAAAAAATTACTGGTATCATGATAAATATTGAAATGACTCAATTTACAAACGTATATGGTGGTTATTCTGAGTTTAGAAACGTAGATTCTAGTTTCATGTATAGATTTAAGTTTTGATAACCTCAGAAGTTGTGTGTTGTTTTTAGTATAAAACCAATAAACATAATATAATAGTGGTTCATGAAATACTTACCATTTGCTCCTGACAGTCAGATATGCGCACGAATGGGTTTAAACTATGCGGGAAAACAGGAGAACATAGTTTTACCTGTAATTGAAACATCACGAGCTGGGATTCAAGTTAGACAGTAACAAATTATTCGAATATCGTGGCATGTAAATATTCAGTAAAATGATAAAGTTCAAAGTATTTACCGATGTCAAGTATCAGACGTTGCTAAGTTATGCAGGCCATGAGAGAATTCGAAAGACGCACCCTTCGCATTGTCGTATCGTAAACATGTTACTTTTCTAGAAAGAACGACCCGAATTTAAGGAATATATTAAAAATTTGATATAAAAATATTTTTATACAATTTTTTGTTTATAAAATTTTAAGAGCGAATGGCATGTTGATATGGAATATGGGATAATAATTATAACTACTATAGTTAGTTATAGGAACTAGTTTTATAATTTATAGCGCGATGGATGTACTTATGAATTTTTGGGTTTGAGTATTGTTTGAATAAAATAATATTCGAATCAATTTAGTTAATATTTCAATATTATAAAATATAATGGATATCTCTCATTAAAAACGAAGCAACTTTAAATTAAATTGTATAACCACTAGGTTATTAATCCATACAAGCTGAAAATATTTAATCGGTGGTATAATATCGCAAAACAAATGAAAAAAAACCTATCAAATATTTATATATATATATGTATATATATATATATATATATATTTATACATATTAACCTATATATATATATATATATATATATATATATATATATATATATATAATAAACATTATATGTAATTTTTCACTAAATAGGTATTGTAAGGAAAAATTATTTAACTTAATAAGAAAAAATACTTAGAAATATTTCGTGATTTTGGAATCGAGTTTGGTCCTCTATCTTGCAATCAGCTGTTTCCTTGAAGTACGCAGTAGTATGTTAAATAATTATAAAAAATATGAATTTTTTTTTCACTTATTTTATTTTTACGATACCATACCACCCCCTAAAATATTTTCAACTTGTTCAAGTCCACCCTGTATAATCTTTTGAAATAATCCTTAAGTATCAAATATTCATACATGTATACTTTTAAGTGAATATGTAGTAGTAGTGAGTATATATTATAATATACAAATAATAAGTGCATATTTCTTACCTTATGTGAATGAAGATCACAGGTTTTTGTGTTGACGTTAGTAGTGATAAGGGGTGACTTTTGCGTTAATTTATGGACTGTAAGGTGATCACTGTTTAAAAATGTCTCTCGTATCAACAACATATCGCCCTCACCTTAAAAGCCTACATACACGAGGAATTGGATGGAAAATAAATAGATTTGTTGTTTATTCGTCGATTTAAATCTAATTATTAATTTGCTACACTATTCATGGATAAATTTATCGCTAGTATCAGTTTCGATTCAAGCCTTGTCCTCTTCGCTAATGACCGCTACGTGATTTTGACATTCAACCTTTTGCGCTATTATCGATTCATATTGAATTACTAAGACGACCCCTTGTAATTATACTTCATTGACGACGAATCTCGTTGAAATTGTTCAAGACATGTGTTGATATAGTTTGTTAATTATCAGATCGTAAAGTCAAGTGACTGGTTTGAAACAATATTAGCTTGTAGTGCACATGTGTTGACTGTCAGTATATTGTGGTCAGTCCAATACACATACCAAGTTATGTTTTCCAGTCACCAGTACCATCTGAGCTTTCTGACACTATGACAATTGTCAGGATGCTGTCAAGTGACTCTACTTCCCAACACTTTATGGTGTCTTCCAAATAATACAAATGTTTAAATAAATCTCACCCCACATTATCAACTTACGAATCTAGTGCTAAGACTGCATCTAAAATATTTAAAGTATCTTAAACCAATTTATAAAAGTGTATTTTAAAGTGGACACGTATGCACTTGCTCTATTTACATACTTGACTCAGTCTTAGCAAAATGTAAGTTGGAGTGAATTTAAATATACATACATACATATATACATACATAGTAAGTAAGCTATTTTTCTGGAATTAAAAACAAAAACACAATCATCTCGAACTAAGTTTACTCAGATTTCCGAGTACAAACAAGTAAGTGAATAACGGCATAATTATTTAAGTCTAAAGTAATGGATTCCCAGGCATACGTCACCGTAAACGTACAACGTAAATACGATATTAGAGTTACTTAGCAATAGTTTTTTTGTTAGTTAATGCCTCGTCCGAGCCTTGGGCAAGGCACTAATTAACAAAAAATCAAGCCAAAGTACAGAAAAGCAACTCTATTACCGTTTTTACAGTGTACGTGCGACGCACGCCTAGGAATCCCAACCTTTATAGAGCCATTCTACAATAGAGAATAGGTTTCTCTAAACCTCAATAATAATAAATTAATATATTTCAATTTAAATCAATGGTTAATAAATGTAAAATTTATTAATATACAGTTTCCATAATATTTTTGTCACTTGAATTTATTTAAAAAAATCCTTAATCATTTTAAATTATTAAATGTAGGTATTAAGTGTACTATATCCGTATTCCCAGAAATGTTGTAAAAAGATTACATTAAATACGCGTAAAAATATAAATTTCAGTGCATAAAAAAGGCGACGGTATAATTGGAAAGTTTCTGTGACAACTAAAAAATATAGTTTGAGAAAGGAGAAAAACAGTCCCTTGGGAAGTTTGAATTTTTAACGGTGGCGTTAAGAGAGTTCGCTAAGGGTGTAAGTTTTGTCGTCTCTGCTTTTCTCTTAGTGTTTCTTTAAAATATTCATCGGATCAAATGAGGCGATCGTTGCTGATATAAAATTTATAAATTATATCGAGCACTGGCGTTATAATTTTTTTAATAATTCATATTATAAATAACTGCATGCTTGATATTTGATAACGGCTGTGTAGGTTGACGGACTGTTCGTATAAAAGCCTCTTTGTTAGATGAGGTCATTGTTGTATCGAGCCGCTTAAAATGC
This sequence comes from Agraylea sexmaculata, assembly GCA_022606485.1. Taxonomy (NCBI): domain Eukaryota; kingdom Metazoa; phylum Arthropoda; class Insecta; order Trichoptera; family Hydroptilidae; genus Agraylea; species Agraylea sexmaculata. Next base: position 25,616 of record JAGTTH010005785.1, on the reverse strand, counting down.
ACTTTTGCACACTAAAACTCCGTTAAACGTTTAAAAGGTTCCGACGAAGGTTCGACTCTTCTTTGTTTTATAAGAAAATTAAGATTTGCATTTAAAAATAGTTCCGGACATTTTAGTTATTGAAACAAAGGGACGATGACTACACTATGTATACTACAATGAATTTATGGAAGTTTTGGATGGATTTTTAATACGAGAGTGTAAAAAAATGATAATAAAGTTTAAAAAAAATACCGTGACGCCTTCTTTATTGATGGGATTCCATTGAAAGTAGTTGGCCAGGCCACTTTGGTCTTTCCGGGAGAATATAGTAAAGGTGGTTTCCCAGGCCACTCCGCAGTAGTGGAGTGATTCAGATCTAGTTCGCTAAGCTAGATCTATCAAGTAGTGACCCCAGCGGACACTGCTTTTGCCGGTGCCATGGATTAAACCTAAGGGTCAGTTTCTTGAAGTCGTGTTAAATCGTGTGCTACGTGGCAAGACATTGTAAGAATTTCGTGTCATATACAAATATTCCGTTTCTTCAGCGCCTGTCAAAGCTAGAGCCGAGCGGTGTATCGCAAGCATTCAAGAGAACTTGTATACAGGTGACTCGAGCCGAGTCGAAAATGGAATGGAGGGGATAGCACGAGATTTACGTAATATATAACACCTGGGATATCAGCGAGTTGGATTTTGACAGCTGGTAGGCAGCTCGAGGTTGAAGTCTTGAAGTAACGCATTTGGCGCGTAAACCGCCGAGTGCCACGAGCTCGAGATTTAACACGACTTGAAGAAACCGGGCCTAAGAGTCTCACTCACAAATTTGTCACACTAACCACTGGGCCACAAGGCGGCTCAAGTTTACAACTGTTTTTGTCTTATACACATTGTACAACAAAATAAGTTAAGATGGGTAATACGAGACCGTCTGAAAATAATATATTTGGTTGTTAAATGATCAAAACGTGACTTACTTCAGGCCGAATACATGCATGTATACATAATATGAATTCGGCGGGTGAGTTTAACAAGTTTCAATTATATTGTCAGACGAGGTTTGTTGCGAAGGGTTCGAAGCGGTCCATTAGTTTGATTGGTATCGGATATTCCGGTTATGTTTGCCTTCCAAATGTGTACGATCAAGTTTAGCCGAGGACTTGGAGACAGAGACATGCAGATTGGTCGGCTGAGCAACAAACAACATTGACATGATAAGCTTGGCTTAGTAACTTTCTTATTCAAGTGTTTCGTCATAGTCGTCATATTTGCTAGGATAAATTTTACTACAGAAACGCTGTATTTATGTCAACATTGTAAAGGCGTCTAACGAGCGGCGCCGGGATCATTCAGCGCCCCGGGCTGCCATTTTACCTATATTAACCCAATAGTACAAATAAAAAGTACGATATTGTGTTTTATCCAGTCCTAGTTTGTCTCAAGGACAAATAAGAGTAAACGAACCAGTATCGAAATAAATCATACACTCGAATGTTTTTTTCCTCTACTATACCAATATGCCATTCTTCTTCGTCAGATATAAGTCATAAAATAATAATAAAATATGAGTCAATATTAATATGGCCTAGACCCAATGAACTTATATCTATAGAAGTGGCATGCGTATTGTTTTCTACCATCGGAACATTGCTGACTACTACTACATGCGCATATTATACATACACTTCACATATACGTATTTAAGGGACAACATTGTAGTAAATGGTTTATATATGTATGATCTTTGAATTTATCAAGCCACATTACGACATTCAGTAAAAGACGGTGTAATGTTATTAGAATGATCGACAAGTGACAGATAAACAGTACAAGCGAAATAAGATCATTGCCTAAACCTGTTTCGTATTGTAAAATTTAACAAATTTGTGTTTAATAAATATTTTAATATGCAACCACGTACCCAATCTGACTTAAAATAAACCAGAGAATTATAATAATAATAATATTTCACAGGTGTTTATTAACATTTATGGTGGCGTTGTAATATCGTTAAGTCTAAAGATAGGTATATTTAAATAAATGTTTATATTATTTAAGTAAATGATGATAACATAGGGCAGATAATATTGTCGATATTATATTAGATTCTGAACTAATGTGTAGAAATCCCAAGGATCAAGTGTAGGTATATTATAGGTATAAAGAGTATTTTTTATGATGTCTTTAGTTATAGATATATATTTTTTATTATTATTGATATAGTGAGCTTTTTCAGTAACGATCAAACTTTTTTATAAATTTATTGTAATAGCTAATTTTACACACCGACAAATTTATTATTGAATGATCAAGATACCGGAGGTAGTCCGTTTGAATTATTAAGATCGTTTAGTGTACATTTAAAAGTTCAATGGTTGGAAAAGATTGCTGAAAAGTTGTTCTGAAAAGAGTCCTTTAAAACGAGTTGAAGGATAAAGAAATGTCTGATTTCTGGTCGAACACTAAAATACTCACTAACGATGCGGGCGGTTACCGGACCTACTATCTACACTACTTTAACAATGCCAACTCTAATACTTATTAAATATTATGAAAATAGACAGTGATTCCTTATTTTATTGAAAAAAAAATCATGATTAGTTGATGTTAAAAAATCGTATAGGTGTTGGCATACATGATAAAAAATATCCGATTGTATATAAACTTTTCTACTTTTAAGTATTTTTTTACACTTATGATACCAAAATAATTGTATAATAATTATATTATTTTACTTATTAGTGAGGGAATCATTAGCGTTGACTCACACTACAGCCAAAGTACCGGGGAGAGGAATAATTACTAATGGTGCATCCATACACTCGTGCGAATTTTCGCTAAAATCCAATTAATATTTTCAAATTATATTAATACTAGCAATATAACGGATTACATGCATCAGATAATCAGTGTTCGAAATATTTAATTTCACAGAGAAAAAAATCACCACACTCGATGAATCAAGGAAAATATTGACGAATAAACTCGTTATTTATTCTACATTTTCGAGTGTCTGTACGCAGCATAAGACTCAAGAAGTCAATTAATTATTTTTTTAAATTTACGTTGTCACCTTTTTTAAAAAAAGGATGGCTTGACATGGAAGTGAAAAACGGGGAGATAGTAATTTTTCCTCTCCGATATTAGGTTGTTATCGTTGCGCTGTAGCTGCGTGTACTCACACTGTAGTTATATTATTCGGAATCACGATGCTTTAACCCCGCAAATGAATAATTATATGAAAATACATTCCCGCAAAGTATATTAAGTCTTAATAGAAACAAAACGATTACATTGTAAATTGAAATTGGTAAAAAAGAGGAATAATTCAAGACGATAAGAATTGTGATAATAAAATGAGTCATAAATAAGCTGGGATATAATTGATTATTGCATTATCGATCAAGACTTATTAAGATTACGTTTAATTTAAAAAAAAATTGTATAAGCGTGGTGAAAAATATTAAGTTGGTGCAACTTTCCCGAGAAATTTTGTAATTCAGAATTAGTTCAGTGATTGAAACACGATATAATTATAAATCGATTCAAACATATGGATGTACATATTATGTATGCGTGGTTGTGTACAATTGTTTGTAGAAATTTCAAATCGATTAGCGTTTTGATTTATCTATTTGGAATTATCCCGTGTAAAAGTGAGGCGAGTATCACGTTTCAGATTTGCAGAAGTGTCGGCGAGTGATATTTTCGATTTGCGGGTACCTTTTCCATAGTACAGTATTTGTTGGACAGGGCACATTGTAAAATTGAATCACGTAAAATATGAATTTTAGAAGAGGGTTGTGGGAGAAGAAAAGCACTTGCCCATCCCGTGGAGTGATTAGACCGCCAACCAAACATAAATAACCAATTATGACACAACTTTGCAACATTATTATCGCCTACAACACTATATTATCAGAATAAAGGTTGACAGATTATTTTAATAATTAATAATGCTTGGTTCCATCACAATTTGTAAGGGCATATTGTAATGGTATGGCTGTACAATATTATGAACGAGTTCATTAAAAAATACTTTATCTGTCACTTGTCGATCTTTCACTTAATATGTTAAAGTGCGTATGATTTATTCAAGAACAATATGTAAACAATTTAAATGATAATTTCCGATGTTTTTATAAGAAACATGGTGTGTTATGTTTGCTCTTGAGTGTCGGATTATCGATTTTAGGGACTAAAATATTAGCAAGTGGTCACAGCCCGCGTATGTGAGAAGTATATGTATAATATGCGCATGCAGTAGTGCCAGTCATGTTACAATGTATCAAAACAATACTTATGATATTTCTATACTATCAATTTATCTCACCGTTTAGGAACATATATTTTATTTTATGATTTTTTATTGATTATTAGTTAGTCAGTAAAATCAACCAGTGAATTTAAAATTGAACCTAGAAGATAGGAAACGTTAAAAGACCCTAATAATTTCAAGTGGAAAGTGAGGGTGAGCAAATTCAAATAAAACTCACTTCATGATAGTAAACATAACCTGTGCGTTCTGGAGCTTTGAAAAATGACGGAAATTTCTTTTACAGAACCAGCGTTGAAAAAAAAACAAGAAAGAGGGGAAAACTTTGACAGTTTGCCATATACCTTTATATTATGTATGTTGAATCACCTGGATTGCGATATTAGAATTTCTTTTTTATCAATGTGATAATACTATATATATATGCTTGTAACATGCAAAATAAAATATATTACTAATATTTAGCAAATTAGTAGATTGTAGAGTGATCATCCCCTATTTTTTAATTTTATCAAATAGTAATTAAATACGGACTATTGGGAAACTAGAAGTAGTATGTTTAACATTCTGAACACAATATTTAAATCCGTTTACTATATTGTAGCTATACAAAGCAAATTGTTTCTAAATAAATTGACCATTGACATGTGAACAAAGCTTGTGCAACAACGTTTCATGTCTATTTTTCAGTGCTCGGTTAGTCAAAGTGAAATGCAATAAAATGTTGTTGAATTTAAATTTGTCGAAAAGCTAATAATACAAAAACAATATTGTATATTTATACGTTTGAAAATTAATTTGTATCAAGATTTAAGGAGGAAAGACCTAGTACAGTACAATATTCTGAAAATATGTATAACAAACGTTAAATATTATGTTTTAAATATAATCAGCGTAATAGCACGGAGGATAAAGCACGTGTCTACAAATACTGTGGTCATGGGTTCTAATCCCGTTAAAGTAAAAAAATGATTTGATCGGTTATTACGACTCAAATCATTTTCATAGATTTAAAGGTAAATACTAAAGCGATTATTAAGTCGGTGAACTGTGTAACTAGTAAAAGTTACCGACATATAATGAATTAACACGTTGTTGTGTCTAAAAAACATATTTGTAAAACCCCGAAAGCCCTTCGGGCGTATACAAAATAAAAATACATATTTAGAGTAAAGTGTTAGAAAGAAAATAAATTTTCGGCTTCATGTTGTGTCAATGGGTATTTTATATTAAATTCAAATCCTACTCGAGTAAAAAAAATTATTTGTTTGGTTATTACGACTGGGTATTTATATTAAAGATCGGAAATAATATTAATTAAATCCCGATGGATCGTCTTGATCCAGATGTACTCTGATTTTCTGGATTCTAATGTAAATACTGAGGCGATTATTAAGATGAGCAGAGCCGCCATAAGTAACTAGTAATAGTTAAAATCAAAATTTGTAAAAACCTTGCCAAAAAGCCCCTTTAAGCGTTTATGGAGGGCTTTATAATATGGTGTTAAGACTGTCCTTTGGTAAGATATTTATGAATTAAGTACATTGGATATCTGTTACACTTATATAAAGCAATGAATGGGATAAGGGTAATACGCGATCAAGAAGATTAGCCGGGATTTAATTAATAATATTAAAAATATGAAATAGTTTGTTATGATACAACTAGACTAATGATCATATGTTTGTATTGGGAATTCAGTTATCTTTGTTAATATTGTGAGGGTGAGGTTTGACGTATCTTTTTGTGTTGATGTGTACCTCGGGTTGGAGGCATTGAAGATGTACAAGCAATTGAATTGCGGCACTATATAAACACGATCACAAATGGCAAACTAAGAAGATTTCTGGAAGAGCAGGGAACCATTTGAATGTGCTGACGGCGGGAAGCGTTTTCAATAAAATCTCACACGACGGTGGTGGAGTTTCCTTTTCATGGATAGGCGGGCGCCATGGCTGCATCAAAAGACCCACTCTTCAACATTCACATATAAATTTATGAATTCCACTCTTCAATGGACGCCTTAAGTGAGTGAAATGAATTTGCAAATGGAACATGCTCCGGCGAGTAGAAAAGGACCGTCACTCATTTTTCACTGGGAATCAGACGTGCGTCTTGCCGCGATTAGTATGCATAATAGAGCTTCGCATCGCCCTACTTCCTGAAAATTGTCACACTATATTATGACCTGCTAAATAGCCATTTCAAATATCATATTTCTGCGGAAATAGTGGATTAAAGGACAACGGTCAATCCATTAAACAATCTTATAGCCAACCATAACTAAACCGAATCACTTTACTCCATTTTGGAGACGATCGTTTTGGTGTAGGTTAGAACAGGTTGCTCTTCAAAACATACCTTAATTTATTAAAAAGTAAACATAGAATTTGTTCATTTACACGAGTCTTACATAATCATATAAATTATATGTAAATACATAGGTTACAATGATGATTGTTTTTTTTTATCTAGTCAAGATATAACGACCCCGCCTTAAGTATATCTTACGACATTTATTTAATTTAAAATAAACAATAAATATTTGTTATACAATCATAAAATGCACTTCAATTTTATTATTATTAAAAAATATAAAAGAGGCATCAATACTCTATTAATAGAACTTAACATCAGTAGTGAATCCAACTTGTTTTAAATGTTATGTTTTTTTATTTGTATGTGCCAATATACTACTATTTTTACGATTTCTTTATTACTATTTTTACGATATTACCTGGATACGGTAACCCAACGTGTAGTAATATTCAATATAGTCGAAAATTTATATTTGCTGTACTGAAAAAACATGGCTAAACAAAGGATAGGCCCTGAAAAGGTCACAATAAAAAATACTTTGTAGTATTGCAGTACATATGTCGATTGATAAACAATTGTGTTATTTGTTTTATAAAATTACAAAAGCATTTTTTTGAATATACCTACCCCACAATTGTGCTTTTATTTTTTTTGTCTTAAACTAATTTACTAGCAAATAAATATATCCATTTATGAACTTTGTCAAAATGTGTGTTAACAACATTATTTTGTTTAATTACCTGATTATGGGTGTATGCAATTTAACGTATGTATAAACACGGTGGTCGCTCATTTAAAATTATAATAATTAAATATTTTTTCATTTTATTTTCAAGTGTGTTGCTTTATATCACTCTCGTATTACCATATTTTTATAAATACTATGTAAATTTTAAATAAATACATAATGTTATATGTACAAATTCTCATTGATGTGTGTAGGAAGGGTTGTATTGATGGATGAGTTATTAAATCAAAGTTAAAACGAGATGAACAAAAGTGATGCGCGAATGCAAGTGTGGATTATTAAATTTAAAATGGAAATCATCCGAGAAGGAAAGCGAGCAGTGGAGTGGTGTGAAGGGGTGGTTATAAAAGAGGGTAGGTTAAGGCGCGCAGCTTCCCCTGTCCGATAGGATCTTAAAAGCTCATTACATTCCGTTGCGTCCCGTGAAATAAGATTAGTTTGCCTTGTCAACAATACCATTTAGGGAAGTTTGCGCCACCGTACTAAACTTGCTTCTCGACTCCTACCTTTTCATACACTTTCATGTTAATTGGCTTTGTGTCGTTTTTTCACCCCCTACTGGCTTATCCACCGGCAAAAGCTTGTTTCCGATACGTAGAATATGGGATGAATACTGTAATCGGAGTTGACATTTAAACCACAACACACAATTCAGCAATTAATTTACTATAAATATTTCGTAAAATGATTAATAGTGTGTTCTTTGATAATACACGAAATAAAAAATCAACGTTGAAATGGGCAAAATATAAATATATGCAAAGTCGTCCTTGTCCTTTCACTTGAAATATTTAAAAATACGTCGAAATAATGTATATACATATATATTTACCGAAGAAAGGCATTTCTTAATTTATAGGTGGTAGAATGATTCATTTGTATTTACCTATTATTTATCAAATTATAATAATATGTATTTATTTAATACTGTGGTCATCCCGTTCAAGTCAATTTTTTATTAATAATACAAAAACAATATAGTATATTTACATTTTAAAATAATTAATATCAAGTTTGAGGGTTTAAGACAATATTCTGAAAATATGTAAAACAAACGTTAAATATTATGATTTAAATCTAATCAGCGTAATAGCTCCGGGAAAGTGGCTTCAAATACTGTGGTCATGGGTTCTAATCTCGTTCAAATAAAAATATATTTGATCGGTTATTACGACTGGGAGATTAGTAATAATATAAATAAAATCCCGAATCAATCGTCTTAATCCAGGCTTACTTTTATTTCCTAGATTTTAAGGTAAATACTGAGGCAATTATTAAGTTGGACAGAGCCACTCTGTTGGTGATCTGTGTAACTAGTAATAGTTAAGATTTTTGACAGAGAATGAATTAACACGTTGTTGTGTCTAAAAAACCAAGAGACAAGTGTTAGAAGGAAATTATATTTTGGGCTTCACGTTGTGTCAATATTATATTCCTTATGTTGTATTAAAACAATAAATATTAATATGTTGAAAATTGCTTATTTTGCAAATTTTAATTTTTAACACAATTAAGAAGGGGAAATTAAATTCGAGACAAAGTTTAATTACTCAACTAGAGCACTATTAAGAAGAGTTTTATTAAAAACATAGTTGTGTGTTACGAAGGGTGTCTTGTTGTGACGATAATATGACGGACAGTATATAAAGGACAGAGTAAATGAACACGACAAGGAGTGGAGTGGAGGAGGGTTCTTTGGGAACTGTGGAGGGTTTTGAGAGCTGTAATGATTATTTTTGTGAGTTTTTAATTATTTAAAAGGCAAGGCCTTGTCTCGTTAGGGCTCCGGCTTCATTAGACCAACTTTACCACGACAGACGTCTCTTCTAAAAAAGTGCCACTTTCATTTTGGTAATTTTAATATGCAAACGACCAGCGAAGTCTACCTGAAAAGGACGATAAAGGGACCAATTGACTCGGTCAAGAATTTACACCCTTGCTGCCATGAAAATATATGCTTTTTAAGAGAATATTATTAGGGACTCTGTTAGTCGCGAGGTTCTCTTTGTGATGATGGATGCTTATAAAATTCCTGTTATGTGTGTAATAAAAAATATGAAAATGTAAAAGAGTAACATATTACTTGATTGGTATAACTATAAGTAGGTAGTGAAAGATTGCATGGTAAATTTGAATGATTGAATCAGGGGTGGGTTGTGTTTATTTGGAAGTAAACATGTTTAAGTGTGGGCTTTTATGAAGTCTCTGGGGTCTTTGAGGGCGTAAGATTTAAAGGTGGCCAGTAGCAATGGATGGGTTGGCTTGTCCAACGAGGTAAATGTAGCTTGGTGGGTGGCAAGTTGTTTGCTACGGAAGGTTCCTTGTTTTTAGTCCCGGACCTTTGCATATGTAAATCGGCCCCTGAAGACAATCGCCCACCCCTAAGACACACCCTTATCTCGACACATCGGACCTGCACGTTAACAACAAACTAACCTCACACCATTTATATATCATGGACGATTCATTAGATTAAGTGCACTCTTCACCACTGAAATCCAATTAAAAACGCTTCAAACTACTTTAGAAAAGAACTTGCAAAACACATAAAAATCAAGCATCGCCACCGTCAGTCATACAAAAAATATATAGAGAATATTTTTAAAAGGTAAATAATATATCGAGCCGCCTCGTGGCCCAGTGGTAGTGTAACGGATTAGTGAGACTCCCGGGTTCGATTCATGGCAGCGGTAAAAACGGTTAACACTGGAGTATCTTGGTAGATCTACTAGATCTGAAGTACTCATTGCTGTGTGGTGGCCTGGGAAACCACCTCCACTATATACTCCTATAAAAGCCAAGGTAGCCTGGCCAACCCCTTACGAAGGGACTCTTGTCAATAGGGAAGGCGTTACGGTATTTATTTATTTATAATATATATGTTTAATTTGTTTTTATCCCAATGTATTAAAATAAAAAAATAATCAAATAATTACACAGCTTATTTTTCATTTAATTATAAGTGGAAAAAAAATACCACTAATAGATGATCCAAGCTCTTAAGATAGTATATTGATTTGATTAAAAAACATTATTAAAATGGATGACATCGTCACAAATTTACTTCGCAAGACAATATATATATATATATATATATATATATATATATATATATATATATATATATATATATATATATATATATATAATAATAAAAATAAAATAAACGCGATAAATATTAATAGTTCTAATAAAATTATCTTAAATAATTTTGAAGAACGTGTAACTATATTTTAATAGATATTTTTTTAATTACTAGGTATAATAATAAGGTGACATAAAACACTAAATTGGTTATTTGATTAATCTATCTTGGTAGTCAACACCATTTGTTGTCGATCTAGTTTTTAGTATAATTTTAATACACATATATAATAATAGTTTTAATACACATATTGATAAAAATAGTAATAGTTTTAATACACATATTGAAAAAATCTTATATGGAAGATAAGTTAATTAAGCTTTTGACGTTTGAAATGTTTACATATTAAAAACATATTGGACTAAAGGTCAGTAGAAATCTGTGATATGGCCAATGTATTAAATAATATGAGTTTAGGGTGAGTATTATTTTAGGCTCCTGCCCGAAATGATAAAATAAGCACAAAAGAGGGAAATATTTAATGTGTGGCGAGTGGAGTTCATTGTTGGAAATAATGTCAAGAATTTGATGCAGGTATAAGGGTTCTAGATCGAATAAAAAATATACGTACATATATTATTGAAAAGCCCAGACACATACACGTACAAATTCAAATATTTAAGTTATTTGGAGTGGCAAGTGATGTTGTCCTTAGGAACTCATCTTGTATGTGGGTATGTCCTGTTTGTCTTTTTAGTTTGCGGCTCATCAAAATGGGTACCGGAAAGCTTATCTGAATAAAACTAATTTGCTTTGCTAAATTGTACCCCTGATCTATGATAATTACGCACAACCCAAGGGCAAATATCTACACTATATAAGTTGTGTAATATCGCAGATTTGAGTAAAAAACATTACACTAAAATGACTTAACTTTCCGACTAACCCAATCATAAGACATGTAAATAAAACCAAATATGCCTCGAGGAAATGTAAGTTCATTTTACCAATGGACTTCCAAAACTATTTTACAAAAAATTTTTAAAAATAAAATAAAATTTCTAATAATCCACTCAAATAAAATTTGGTTTAACCACAACATTACTATAACAAATTGTAATTTAGTTTTTAAGCATTATATTTTGTTTTGTTCATATTGCTTTTATCGTTGTGAAATGGATTTTAATTTTTTTACCATTATTTCTATAATTTAATACTATTACTCATGTCAAATTTAAATAAAACATTCTCATGTTAGTTATAGGTAAAAAGATGTAAACACTCTGTACACCTAAGTCTATTTCCAAAGATGTATTGTTCTATCAATCAATGTAAAAAATTATTCATAATAAAGAAATTGTAATATATATAAACTAACTGAGAATATCTTAGGGGTTGGTAGGATATTACAAAAATATGTGAAAAAAAAATTAATAGTGTTTTGGAATCGACTTTGGACCACCATCTTGGAATCAGCTCTCAATCAATCAGCTGGAAGTCTATATCCAAAGATGTACTGCTCTATCATATAAGTTGTGTACATTTATTTAATATATTGTTTAAATATTGTTTGTTATTGAATATATTTGTTCTGTTTCAATTCTCGTAAAAAGCAAAGCCCAAAGTGTTGAAGCCTTTGATAAGATAGTGGTTTATTTATTTTAGGTAATGATTTAGTACAACTAGGAGATAGTCAAAGAGAGGGAAACCTCCGCTGCAGCGGAAGAGAGATAAAGCAAATAAAATGTAAAACTCGTTAACAAGTTGTAAAAACAAGTGTAATTAATAATCCGATTGGCGAGGATTAATTCGGCGGTTTGAAACGAACGCGACTTCCGCTCAATTGGTCGGCCACCCTTCCAAACATAGTCCGCCCTCGCCCTTCAACTGGTGAAAACTCCGCTAATGGCGTCAGATAAGTAACCGTTATTCAAACTGATCCCGACACAGGGGTACATAAATCTGAAACAATGACAAAAAATAATTATTTTATTTATTAACAATGTCATTATGTGAAATTGTTGAAAAGATTACAGTTTTTTAAATACATATATTTTATTGAGACGCAATATATTTTATTGAGACAAACAATTCACTCAACTCAAATTTGGTTTTACCCAAACAAACTGTTACTTAGTTTTTAGTTATTTTGTAATAATTTTGTTAATATTGCTTTTATTGTTGTTATTATTTATTAAACTTCAAATTTATAAATGGGTTTTTATTTTTTTCCCATTCTTTCTATAAATTAATACTATTAATTCATGTCAAATTTAAATAAAACATTCTCGTATTAGTTATAAGTAAAAAGATTTATGTACTCTGTACACCTAAGAACTTTATGCATAATAAAGAAATTGTAATATATATTTTATTTAGAATAAACAACAATTTTCAATTGTTTTAAATTAAGATATTGATTATTATTAGAAATCTAATTTTGATAGAAAAATCTGTGTTCAATTATTATTAAACAGTATTAAGGTTTTGAATTTAAAAAATACAACTATTGATATGGAACTATGCGGTAGTGGATTTTAATTTTGTTGTCATATTTTTTATCAATGAAAGCATCTGATATATCTTTTACAAAAAAAGATACATTCAGGATGCAAATTATTTTCAATAAATTTCATACACTTTGATTTGATTTCAGTTAAAATATGAGCGTTGTCGACTCCTGGATATTAGGACAAAGTTGAAACGTTAACGTCGATGTCGATCGGTAATTAATACTAGCGGAATCATCGCACTTTATCATGGGGATGTGGCCAATGGTGAATGCAAGACCATCCCAACCCGCCACCCCCTCAACTTCCAACCCCACACCGAACTGATATAAGTTTATTTAATTGCAGACCCCCAGCCAAACTGCTATTAACATCCTGACCCCAACCACCTCACCTAGTCTTTCTTCTACTAATATTAATATTTCACTATTTACGTGACTCAGCTCAAACCATTCAAATTTAATTGATTCATTGGTAAAAATTTTCAAAACAATATATATAATTAGGCCCTACTTTACATTCATGAGAAGTATGAAAGAATTCCTTAACTTCAAGCATTCTTGATGTTCTTTATATTTTATAAAATATGCATTGTGTATTTCTTATATATTTATGTTTCTTTTATCTTTTCTGTTTTGTTATATTCTTAATTTTCTGACAAATGTCCATCATTGCCGAACCACATAGGTTTTTCCTGTAATGGCAAGATGATTATGGTTCATACTTTACTATATATATATATATATATATATATATATATAATTATTTATTAGATAAAATAAATAATTATTATTATTTTAATACGTAAAAAAATATTTTATTCAATCAAACCCAAACACATGACAGATAAATGATTTTATATATTTTATTTTATAATAATAAATCTACATAATAAGATTTTCGTAAAATTTTATATTCATAGGTAATATATTTTTTTTCAATAAATATAATAATAATAATATGCTGGAAAAAAATATAAAAAGACATTGTAGAACACCACCTACGAAGAAACCTAAAAATACATTATCTGTATACTGTAATACAACCCACTCTGAAATAATACATTTTGCCATAATTAGGATTTTATTTGTATTTGCTTTCTTGCTTTTTTATTAGGTACTAAAATAACGGTTGAAGTGTTAATCTGTTCACCAGATAATCTGAATTAAATGATACCAATATATGTTTATCTAAATGAAAAAAAAATGAAAAGTTTCTAGACGTGTTATTAATGCATTTGAGTATTTGTCAGTTTCTATTGATAAGATATTTTTAATAAAATGTTAAAAAAGATTAATCATATGTTTCATGTTATTTTGTAATATATATGTATATAATTATAGAAACAACTTTTAATATGAGGCAGTAAAATTCAGATGTTACAATATTAAAATAACAAAATTGAAGGTTTGCATAAACGTGTAATATTTTCATTCTAATCATAAATTGATTTATTGTGAAATAAGTAGTGTATTTGCAAATTTAAACTATTAATTACCATTTTAATTATAAACACGCATTCTGAAGTATAAAAAGCTCAAGTTTTATTCTTTACGAGAACATTTATTGAGCTATAACGTGCTTAGGATAACTTTTATGGAAATTAAATATGCAAATCAGTTAATAAACTATAATAATCGGAGGTAGAAGAACTTAAATTACGCTAGGGCTATACAATAAATAATAAGATTGTGAATGGTGCATTTATTTCTAAAATACAGACAATAGGTGTTCAGACTATGGTCCATAAATAATGTTCTCTTATTATTATCGAGACAATGCATTTTGTTTTTCATAGCAAATTGCCATGAAATGTGTTTATTAGTCCAATGGATGGGAAAGTTAGTCGATTATCGGGGGATCGTTTTTGTCTATTGCAATTAATCAGGGCGGTGAGAAATGTTAGGTCATTATTCGTCCGATAAATACGTTGATGTGTTTACTTGTAGACAATATCCATTTAAATCAAATAATAAATATTGAAGATATTATTAATGAAATCTGACAAAATGAAACAAAATCCTAATCAATTAATCATATACGATAAGGTAAATTTATTCCAATGCATTCTGAATTAATTAAAATCAAATGGAATATTAAAATGATATGAAAACATCTGCCACTCGTAACCACGACAGTTTATTTAAAAAATAAATTAACTATTTTTTTTATAATCGTATTGCAATTCAATTTTACACACATCATATGAATGGGTTTTTTATTTTTTTCCCCATAATTTTGATTATTTAATATTAAGTATCTCCAATGTCACATTAAAATGTTATTCTCATGTTAGTTATTGATAAAATATTTATATATTCTGTACACCTAAGTCTGATTCATAAGATATTTTGTATTATATCAACAATGTAGAGTTCCAATTAAATAAAGAAATTGTACACATTTTATGATTTTAACTAATTATATTATTTATTTAATAAGTACCGGGGAACTTTTTAGATTATGCTTCAATTTAGGCTCAGACAAAACTTTGTGTTAATTCATTTTATCTAATTTATATGCCTATGTAAATGTGATATATTTAACTATTACTTACAGCTATATAATAGAGCGGCTCTGCCTAACTTAATAATCGCCTTTATATTTACTTTACAATCTGAGGAATATTTGTGATACCTAAAGATAAGATGAATAAAAATTAATATGCATACTAACATTTATTTTTATAATTCCCAAAGATTTCATATTGAAATAATATATATAATATAATACAGTTGAGTGGGTAGTACCGTGAAGATTTATGAAAAGTTCTAATATAATAAATTCTCAACGGTGCTTTATTTTGAATCAGATGATAATGTAACGAGTTTTCTCCGAGTCTGTCCGTTAACTTGGTTTTAATATTATGTAAAAACTTAAACCTAGAGGATAAACGGAGTAAAGAAAAGGCGTTCAGAAGATTCGTAAAATTTCCTTAATGAGTGTTCGATGAGCGGTCGAATTTCACCGCTGCATTTGAAAGTGGCTTTTTCTAGGAGGATTTATGCAAAGTTATGAGTGAGTTATGTGGAGTTGTATGTAATTACATGGCAGGGGTTTTTGAAATCCACAAACGAGTAAACATAGGCTGTCGGTAGTTCCTATTCTAGAACATATATCAAAATAGAACTTTGGGCTAAATTTATGCTTTGTTCGCTTGAATTTGCATCGGAAAACTCGTAATAGACATGCGAACTCTGTTTCTACCAAATGGAAGACAAATGTTCCCATTCAAAGATACCTCACAACAACAAAAGGTGTCAAACCTTTTCCTTAAGATATCTCATAAATAAAGGAAGATCGAAAATAATTTTTCTGAAAAAAAAGTTAAATCACCTATCAAAGAACATCTTCTCTTTAGTATCTACATATTTGAAGACGAAACTTAAAAAATATAATTGATTAATGGGTTTAAAGTAGTTGTTCTACTACAATTAACATATTTAATTAACACGACTATATTTCCATACATAATTGAACCAATCAAAAAAATATTCTCTCCTATATAGTATTTATTTTTTCAATGAAATCCGAATAAAAAATTTCCTGTTACTACTGGTCCACGATCAGATTTTTTTAAATGCTTCTTCTATAATACTTTATTGATGCAGCAGTGCAGTAAAAATAAATGATGCTTTTTAATCATATTAAAAAATTATTGAAAATTTTCAGCTATTCAATTATATGAACTAGTGATAAAATAATTTCAATTGCAGTCAACGGATTTCAAAGCAAATGACCGTAGTTGGTATTTTTTATCGTGTCAAAATAAAACCTCGGTCATAAAAGCTTTGCGCTCATATAAATGCACCGTAAATTATACCATAGAATAGTACAATGATATAACATCAATAAAATACGAATTATTTAACAAAGGAACTATAATTTTTATATGAATCATAATTTTAATCGTATACATATACGGAGCAAAATTATTGTATGTCTATAATTTCCGTACACAAATATTAGAAATTGTTTGCTGAGCTGCAGAAGTGTACCTATATGACCAAACAGCGATCATCAATTAATAGTTAATAATACAAATATTTTAATATAATAAAAATATTAGCGTAGAAAGGATTCAATGAAATTCATATAAAAATAATTTAATCATAAATAAACGAATTATTAATATTAAGCTTTTCAAAGTATTTCAAAGTGTAATTAATGTAATTAAATATTTTCAAAGGACATTCAAATTTTTATTCGTTATTTAGTTATTTATATTATTCAAAATTTAAGATCTCATTTAGTAAAATGATAATTACAAAAAACTGCCAACGATCAAGGTATGATTTATAATCATTGTGATCATGGGTTCAAATATTTGTCGACTTGAAAGCAGAAAAAAATCAGACTGAATGATCTAATCAGATAAAAATAATAAACTACTTATAAGTCTTATAAGACTAGGATATTTTTAATTCAATAATTAAAATAAATCTAATTTTAGATATTATATACTGACATTGTTTTCATAGATTTCAGTCAAACATAACTCAATTTTAAAAAGTCTTAGAGAAGTTTGTCCCCCCAACAATTTTAAAGATTTTTGTTAAATAATTACACATATTATTAATTAAGTTATGGTGAAATAAGCCTCCAAACAGATTAATTACCGTGTTAAATGTCAATAATCCTATGGTTGGCGATACATGAAATTCATATTTTACCTCCAGAGGTTTGATTGTGTACTCGTAATATGAAAAAGCAACGGAGCTCATGTGAATGTTGCTGATCGCATAAACTAAAAACTTTACCAATTAAAGTTCCATATAAATTTACCCCTTCTTAATTACAGAAGCCTCGCTTCGACAGAGTCAACTTTTCCAAATAATAAAATATACCTGTTTACACTTATACACTTCAGCAAATACTCGTAATACAGGGAGTAAGTATTCTCACGCCCCACTGCATCGAATAATAAATTAATGGCGTTTACTCAACTGATAATCCAATAATAACAACACAACATTATTTCTATTGAATAAAACGAGATCTTTTGAAATGCTAAAATACTTTTTAGATTTACCGTGGACCGCTTGATTAATGTATCGGTTCACACAGGACTATTACAAAATATATTCAATGGAATTTGCCACAGGTTAAACCCAATATAAAATCACGACGCCCGCCATAAAAAATAAATCCTCCATAACGTTGTTTATTGAACCTTTTCTAATGCACTTTTCTAAAAATCCCCATAGTCATCATCGACAAAGTTCGTATCCAACCATTTTGTATTGAAGTGTTTTGTCGTATTCGAGCTGTGCAACGATTTCCTTCACAATATTGCTGTATTATTTTATTTTAACTCTCTGATATTTACACAAAATATTATATTATATATATCTACACTTATCATACAAAAAAACTTTATATTAATTGGATGGAAAACTACACTATAAAGCAAATTTCAAAATAGTAGTTTTATTTTAGTATATGTTTTATGGTTGATCTGTTTTATCTGAAAATTCAAATAGAATAATAAAAACGTAAGCGCAGTGATCTACAAGTGTGAGCAATTGAAAACTGTTTTTTCACACCTTTGGCCGAGGTTTGTTTATAAGCAAGATTATGCTTGGTTGATAGTAAAAGATTTGAAAGCTATTTAGTAATAAATTTATAGGCAGATGTTAAATTTACTTTGTCGTCGAGTATCGTGTAGGTTACTGGTTTATTTACGGATGAATTGAAAACGGGTCCTTTTTATTGAGTTATACGAAAAAGAAAAATCGAATTGGAATCCATTAGTGCTTTGAAGAACAAGGGTTTGTGAATATCATGAATGAGTTGATGAAGTATATTAGGAGATTCTGAAGAGACAGGCAGGTACTCTCTAGCGCCTCCTTAATGGAAGACATTCGTCTTCATTAGTTATTGATAACAACGGGTTGCTTGCCACCATCATGCCTAACTTTTAAAACGATACTATCCTCTTCCGTACGATGCGTGCTACTAACCTGACAAACTTTTCTGCCTATATACATATAACATACACTTTGGGAACATTACCCGCCGACACCAAACTCGACTACAATGATGATCGAGAACCAACAATATCACAAAAATCACGTAGTAACCGGTATTCAGTTACATAGGGATTTACATTATAGGTAAATAGTCAATTTCTCCAATGCTTAAATACAGGTACAGTTTAATGCAACCTGCAAAAGATCATATAAACATATATTTTCTCTTCCTCAATGGAAATTGAACATCTTAGAACTTACTATATATATATATATATATATATATATATATATATATATATATATATATATATATATATATATATATATATATATATATATATATATATATATATATATATATATATATATATAATAATAAAAATAAAATAAACGCGATAAATATTAATAGTTCTAATAAAATTATCTTAAATAATTTTGAAGAACGTGTAACTATATTTTAATAGATATTTTTTTAATTACTAGGTATAATAATAAGGTGACATAAAACACTAAATTGGTTATTTGATTAATCTATCTTGGTAGTCAACACCATTTGTTGTCGATATAGTTTTTAGTATAATTTTAATACACATATATAATAATAGTTTTAATACACATATTGATAAAAATAGTAATAGTTTTAATACACATATTGAAAAAATATATATATATATAATAAAGCTGCTCTACCTAACTTAATAATCACTTTTATATTCAATTTACAATCTAGGGAATAAGAGTGAATCTGTCATTTTATTAATATTGTTCTTTACCTCCCAGTCGCAATATGCGATCGAATGATTTTATTTTAATTTTTTTTATATTTGTGATACCTAAAGATAAGTTTAATAAAAACTAATATGCATACTAACATTTATTTTTATAATTCGGATATTTATAGTTTTATTTTACGGATATTCGGATATTTATAGTTTTATTTATATATTATAGATACAAATAAAACTAAATATAAATATCCTCTCCATTTGTCTTTTATGTATTATTTATTAACAGTACGTTACATTATGAACCTTGTGATAGCTCTGGGGATAACACGCGTGGTTACAAATATTGTGGTCATGGGTTCAAATCCCGCTCAAGTCAATTTTTTTAAATTGATTTGATCGGTTATTACGACTGGGAAATCGAGAATAATATTAATAAAATCCCGATCGATCATATTGATTCAGGTTTACTCTGATTTCCTGTATTGTAAGGTAACTACTGATTATTAGGTCGGTGACGTGTGTAACTAGTAATAGTTAAGATCACCAACAGACAATTAACACGTTGTTGTGTATAAAAAAACCCCTTCAAAAAAGCTCCGTCAGAGAGGTTCTCTGGTATTCCAGACAACTGTTTTCTCTTAATAATAATAAAAATGTTTATAGGATAATAATCATAAGTAAGAATCTAATTTATTTAACAATACTTAATAAATAACTTACAATAAATAATGTCAACGATTTTTTTTTTAAATTTCGGTAATTAGTTGAGCCTAACTTAAAAGTCTTAATTTAATTTGAATACAAGTAATAAAATAAAACATGTTCTTACACAAATTAATACCCAGATATTCAGACGAAGTATTAAATTATTATTATTAAATTAGTGTTATTTTAATTGAAATTTTCAATTTGTTAATGTTTTTTTAAACTTTAATAGATTTTTGAATTTTCAATGTAAATTATGAATAAAATAATTAAATACGGTTTTCATCATTATATTTAAAAAGTGAGTTTGCCGATAAATACTGTTTTTAAAGAATTTTTATTTATTATGCATTATTAAATATGTATAGATTTTAGATATGTATTAATTGTAATAAAATAATTATATAAAATATTATTCTACCACCTGGTAACATTGATGGTTGAGGGAACTGTACATATAACATACACACACG
This sequence comes from Agraylea sexmaculata, assembly GCA_022606485.1. Classification (NCBI taxonomy): domain Eukaryota; kingdom Metazoa; phylum Arthropoda; class Insecta; order Trichoptera; family Hydroptilidae; genus Agraylea; species Agraylea sexmaculata. The sequence goes on along the minus strand of JAGTTH010005785.1, from coordinate 4,818 downwards.
TTCAACAATTATATCTATAATAATAAAAGATACTTGTCTTTTCTAACAAAATAAAAACATGAATTGTTAATTTGATAATGCAGCTTTTGTGAAAAGCGTACGATGTATTTTATGTGCAAATTTTAAATTGAATTAATAAAACATTCACGTCAAAAATACGTCAGTCTCTCACATTCACCCAAAGCGTATTAGAATATGCGAACATTGAAAAGAATTTTTATCGTGGCACCTGTACGAGTTATAAGGTAATAGATGCATGGCCAGTGCCTTCTCTTTTCTTATTTTCATTTCATATTGAGATGGAAGTTCTCTTTCCTATTGTATTTTTATTCAGAGAGGTGTATTGCTCGTCGACATGCGAAGGTGTCGAACAATAAAGCCTGTCTCGTCATATATCTTACACAATTTTACATTATCACCTTTACAAATATCGATATTCAATATACGGGTATAATAATAAATACATACAATTCTACTATAGCTTACATAATACCTCGTGGATTATATTCATATAGCCATATGTATATTAAAAGGGGAAGATATTTATAGCATTTAGAATAGAACCTAAAAATAGTCCATAGAAAATTCATATTATATAAATAATACATATACATGTATAAAAAAGAGGTATAATAGTATGCGTTTGATGAGATGGTTTAAATAAGTCATTGGGCGCTCATTGGCGATGGGCGATAAAGTTACAGGTAGGAAAAATACCTGTTCGGATCGGTCAGTGGATGAAAATTTACGGCAAATGGAAGGCTATAAATCAATATTTGGAGGGTCGAGTTACCAGCCAGTGTGCCAATTCGAAAATATACATTTGTCCGAGGACACGTTAACCGGTTAATTGGGGCTCGTACCTCAGAGACAGATAATTCATATTTCATTTGCGGCTTGTTATGGAAAAACTGTTTTCTCTTACGACCATTTTGGGACCCTTGAATGTGATCACACACACCTTTACTTGCAACACAAAAAATACTGAAATTTTTTGAATGAATTGAAATTAATTTCTATCTCAAAATCACGTCATAAGTGATAAGGTCATAAGATCGCCTTGATCCAGGTTTATTCTGATTTCCTGGATTGTAAGGTAAATACTGAGGCGATTATTAAGTCGGTGACCTGTGCATTTAATAATAGTTAAGATCACCGACAGACAATTAACACGTTGTTGTGTGTAAAAAACCCTCTAAAAAAAGCTCCATCAGAGATGTAGGTTCTCTGGTATTCCAGACGACTGTTTTCTCTTAATAATAATAAAAAAGTCATATATATATAATATAATAATATTAAGCTTGCGTGTAATTTTTGATAAAAAACATATGAATTGAACACCATACATTTTCACATCAGTGAACCCTTAATTGTGTAACTGACAGTTGATTAATATATTATAATTTTCATAGGTGAGTCAAAAATGATTTACACAATTTAAGGTTAAAGATAAACAGCATGTTGGTTATTTAATTGCGGAAAATTTGGAGAAGTAATTAAAATGATAGGTATAGTGTAAAAAGTAGCGGATAATTATTTCCGTTTCCGCAATGGTGCTACGCCAACGAATAAAACCGCTACGACCAGTGAATTAAATAAACCTGCGCAGGTATTTCTCCAAGTCTTTTTACTAGTTGGTTTATTTCTATACTTTATAAACGGAGGATATCGAAAGTAGTGGCTAATGAGAAATGCTTCGATAATTAAGTTTGTTGGTACATAGCTCATATTATAAATCTATATGCTTTAAAAATATTTTATACAAATAGGTAAATTTTAATTTTAAATCACAATATGTCCACATATGTATAATGACAGGTGTATTACTATTATATTATTGTTTATTTGTCTTCTTTTTATTTTGTACATGAGGACTGTAGTATCATCATGGTGCCTTGGGGTAGTATCCTACAATGCTTTTGTGATATTGAAGTCTGATATTTATGTTTTATTATTAAAATAAAATAAGATAACAAGATTCTATACATATACAATTTACTATACACTATACAATTTTAAAATTTTATTTTTTATTCGTATAAAAAACAAAAAACTTGATTTGTATTTGTTCATTATTTTATTGTCTCGAAACAGAAATGTATGTATTCGAACGAAAATATTAATAGAGGTTTATTAGGGTCACTTAGCTACAGCGAATGCACCATTTAATAAAATTTAATTATTCAGATTCGGCATTATATATGTATCTTCTCAGGTAACACAGTATTAATTAAATCAATAAGAAAAGACCAATATCGTGTGTATAATATTAATTTCAATTATGTGCCTATATTTCGCCACTACAAAAAACGGGGACCGGTTTGCTTTTAGAGTAATGTTTCACTTTTTTTTAAAAAAGAAATCAAATTATTGATAATGAAATAGAGCATTAATTTTTTGATTTTTATTTTTTTATGTATTAGTATAAAAGTTATAATCACTATACACATACACCAGTTTACAAATTAATTAAATTCAATCCATTGGTCACAATTACATTTAATTACACAATAATCCAATACTTAGTATAAAAGTATGTAGCCATTTAAAACTAGTAATATATTGTTATATGTATCTACTAATTGTTAGTGCAACTTTTTGATGAAAATAAAAAGAAATCTAATTTTCGCTTAAAATCTATGTATGAAAATATATTAGTAATGCAGCCAAATTGTTATTAAGTTTTTCACAATTAAACGGAGTTTTGACTGAAAAAAACATTTTTATTTATTTATTTTATGCCCCAAGGAGCTTTTTTTAGGAGAGGATCTTAACTATTACCAGTTACACAGAATACCGACTTAATAATCGCCGCAGTATTTACTATTATTATCGATCTCCAATCGTAATAATCGATCAAATCAATTAAAAAATTCATGACTTGAGCGGGATTTGAACCCATGACCACAGTATTTGTAGTCACACGTCTTATCCCCTGAGCTATTATGCTGGTTAATTAAAACCAGCATTAAAAATTACCGCATTAAAACCATTAAAAATTAAAACCTTTTTCGTATTTCTGGCATGTTGAAATTTTAATTCTACATATAATTAAATAATTTCAATTCAACAATGTGTTAGTATTCCTCATAATTAAATCAAGCCGAGATTGTAAGGTCATTCAAAAGAATGTAACTGGGTGGAGTAAAAGCTTTATTTTGATTGCGCGCCATCTTTGTTATGTGACGTTTAGATCAGTTTCGCCCACTCCAAAATAACGAGCAAAAATAGTAACGAAACTGAGAGAAAGCGTAGTTAGACGGTTAGTTTAGTTGGTAATCTGTGATGTGTCCGAGTAGATATGGGTATAAAGTAGGAGTAAGTTGGCTGGTAATCCCCGGCGTTACAGTGACCATGTAACGAGCGAATAACGGCGCAATGGCCGTTACACCTGCCGCCTTTATTTAGCGTCGTCTAGGGGCCACTCGATATGATGCATGCCTCATATAGTCTATACCTTATTACATTATGCTCCTATATCCCAAATACCTCACACCATGCCTTACCATAATGTCCTAAACACGTCACTCAACATCGCTTCTTCTTCATAAACACACCTGGGAGTACCATGAATAATATAACATTTATCACACCCTCAAAGTCACCACACCGGACACTTTTCAAACCAAATATTTAAAATATACGAAACGGAAATCATCATGCAGAGCGTACGTAGTTGTAATTCAATTACCAGTAGCTAGTATAGCTCAGGGGATAAGACGTTTGGTTACAAATACTATGATCATGGGTTCAAATCCCGCTCAAGTAAAAAGAAAATGATTTCATCGGTTTTTACGACTGAGAAACTGGGAATAATATTCATAAAATCGATCATCTTGATCCAAGTTTACTCTGATTTCTTTGATCCTATAATAAATACTGAGACGATTGTTAGTAGGGTGAAACCGCTTGTCGGTGACCTGTGTAACTAGTAATAGTTAAGATCACCGACAGACAATTAATTGTGTTAAATTAACACGTTGTTATACCTAAAAAAAAAATCAAAATTGGAAAAACACTCTCAAAAGCCCTCCAAAGTGTTAACATACATGTATGTATATAAATAAATAATTACTCTTTGATTTTAATAAAAAAAATGTGACAAATATATATAAAAATGAGATGTTGAAAAGTGAAGGGTGAAATCTTTGGGTAAATTTGTAAAATCCTTCTTAAAAATCCGCTGGGGCGTATATAAATAAATAAATTTGAGATATGGCTGTGATTTCGCTATTAGACTAAAATCACTTAATCAAGAATCCAAAGGCGATTAAAATATGTGCCATATATTATAATTGATATACCTTATAATATTTGTAATAAAATTACTCCTTACTAAGTTTATTTTAAAATGTTAACCTAACTTTTGTTGTATTTAGTGAAAGGTTAGCATTTAAACTAAAATTTGAAAAGACCAACATTCACATCCTAAACAAATCCAGTAACGTAAAATATACATTTGACCCGTACGAGAACAACGTAGATTTATGTAAATGAAAATCATATGCTGTCTTCGCATGATATTATAAATTTTGATGATTATTTATACTTTCTATTTTGTTGCATGTTATTTAGATAATTTTTTTAGATAATGTTAAGGTGTTTAGATTTAGATTTAGATGTTATTTAGATGATGCATGTTATTTAGAATATTACATTTTATTATATTATAAAATATAAAAACCTTACGTGTTTATATATTTTTTTGTGTAGATGCAATGTAGTTTTAAAAAAATATTTTTAATGTTAATACATATATAAAAACAAGGCATTTGAATTGAGATTCGTTAGAATAAAATATATAAGGGGCACGTAGAC